>BPLS01012750.1:3540-19650 GCA_019656275.1 Rhododendron kiyosumense | reverse complement strand
TATTATCTTGTTGTTCCATTGTAATTATATATTTTGTTAGATTATGCTGGAAAGAAGACACTACTACAAAAATAGATAAAGACCTCGGTCATCTGGTGTGATCTTTCACTTTTAATCTCGCATTCATAACTGTGGTCTATCAAGGTGTAATTAAAAGTCCCAATCTTTTAACCACGGGATAAAAACCGTGATTAAAACTCATTAAAACCGTGACTAAAAATATAAAAACTGTGATTAAAAATGAAAAAATTGTGACCTTTAATAACTTAACATCTCAGTTTCATTATAAAACCGTGGTTGTTTAGAGAGTAATAATCTCAGTTTTTGAAAAAACTGAGATTAAAAGTGGCGTTTTCCTAAGGGAAAAAATCCCACTTTATTTATCCTGTTGGGTTTTGAACCTATGTCTCTTGAGTTTTGCATAGAGGCTTCAACCAACTGCACTACACACACTTTTCAATATATAATTGAAATATTTAATATATAACATATGCATTTAACATTAAAATATATTTCGAACATCATTTTGAACCTTTAAATATTAAAATTAGAAATTTTGATAAACATGAAAGTTGTAGCCCTTTGTGTTATTGTTCAAACCCAATTTGAATTATCTCAATTAATGGAGTTTTGAGTATAGAGTTATACTTGAAATACTTTTGGCGACGAAATGCAACCTTCATAAATTTTGTCACCAAAGGTACCCATATGGCGATGAAATTATATTTCATAGCCGAAATGTTCCCCACTTTTTGACAAAATATTTTTTTGTAGAATGGTTGAGAGTGACATTTATTTAGGAGTATTGTGCGCGGAGTCGATTAAGGGGTAAGTGACTTTCAACTTTTTCTATTTAAGAGCTTTCATCTCAAGTCTAAAAAAAAATGTGATGTATTCTCTAATGTACGATCTCAGTTTCTAAATGATTGAGATCAAAGGTTTTTTTTATCTCAGTTTTTTCGAAATTAGATATATTCTTTCATATACAATCTCAGTTTTTCAAAAACGAGATCTATTCTTTAAGTTACAATCTCACTTTTAGATTATTAAGATTAAAAAATCTTTTCATCTCAGTTTTTTTCGAAACGAGAAATATTCTTTCATATATAATCTCAGTTTTTTGAGAATGAGATCTATTCTTGAATTTACAATCTCACTTTTTAGATTACTGAGATTAAAAAATCTTTCCATCTCAGTTTTTTCGTATAACTGAGATTAAAATTATAGTCCATAACATTTTATTACGCTTTTACAAAAAGTGAGATCTTTTTAATTTTTGGACCGTGATCTTTATACCATTTTGTAGTAGTGAGATAATAGAAATTAGTTTGGCAGCCTTTGGTGCAAAGACAACCCGTAGAGGTCAAGCCTAGCTAAATATAGTATTACATGGTGTTCGATTGGGTGTTCCACTTTTCCAAAAAAGTATTTTTTGAAAAAAGAAGGTAATTTCAAACTCAAATAATGAAAACGAAAAATATTTTTTCAATTCTTTTTGCACCGTTTAAAATATCTTAATGAGATCTATCAAATAAGATCCATATTGGTAGAAAAATTATTTGCGTAAACACATAATTTTTGAGGTTGAAATTACCTTCTTTTTTCAAAAAGAACTTTTTCCAGAAAGTGGAACACCCTCTAGCATTGGTGCAAAGACAACCCGTAGATGTCAAGCCTAGCTATATATAGTATTACATGGTGTTCGACTAAAGCAGTTCAAATTAAATCAATCAATTCGTGGGTCTATCTATTGTTCTTTTTTGAATGGCAGAGGATAGCTTCATTACTCATTAGATCAAAAGATGAAACAATACAATAACCAAAAAAAAAGGCAATGAAAGAGCTTCAAAGAGTACAATGACTCTCCTACAACTGTTACTCAGCATAAAATCAACCAACCTATCTCATGGTCATTCTTTATTTTTTTTTCGAAAACATAACAAACAAACACAACATTGTTGACAAGAAGTGTTCAGATCAGATTAGTTAGCGAAGGAATCCGATAGTGGTTGCAATTGGCCTACCGAATTTTTAAGGGGATATTTAGTTAGCGAATTAGGAATGAAATCAGCTTTAAGGAAATATTCAAGATAGTGGTTGCAAATGGACCGAATGTATAAGGGGATATTTAGTTAATTAGTTAGCGAAGGAATCCGATTCCTTAAAGGCTGGCATGCGGACCAAAAGGCTTCACTAGCACAAAACCGCATCGCGAGAGATCGAGCAGCGGGAAAGAACAGGAAGTAAAAGCCGGGGAGGAATAAGAGAAAAATTAAAAGAAATGAGAAGAAGTCTCTGACATTCTTGTAGGACTTTTCTTCAATAGTGTTTTATTGTACATGATCAGGGCTAGCCCGGAGACAAGCCCCACAAGCCCCCGGGCTTGGATAATCTCTGAGCTGGGACAAATCAAACCAAACCAAGCCTTAAATTCCAGCACTTGGGGTCGGCTACATGAATCTTTTTCCTCCATTAAACTCTGTTAAGGGCTACTTGTTCACACAAACCTACTATACTCATATCATTGCGCACCACAACATTTAATGTCAATTTAGGTTTACCCCTCCCCGTAGCATTGCTACCCAAAGCTATCATATCCGCTCTCTTAACTACTGCATCTCATAGTCTACGATAGATATGTCCAAACCATCTTAACCTATTTTTTCTCAAGTTCTCTTTTATAGGTGTTACACCTACCATCTCACGAACCATTTCATTTTTAATCCTATCCCCGAGTTGGGACAACCGCAAAAAAATAAATAAATAAATGCCCCGACCAGTCCCTATGAATCCCAACCCTATCCCATGCCGCCGCCCCCACCCCCCCTCCACAACCGGCACACCCATCTACTACTCTTTTAAAAAATGGGACAACGGTAAAACATTGTTACGCCGTTCGAAGGACGTACCTGGCATTCATTCAGACTGTCTGTGCCCTTCAACACCTCACCGATTGCAAACATCTTCCGACGGCTTGCAATTAAAGGGATTCCAGACTCGATTTGCCGTCGACACCAGGAAATCGTCTCCAAATCAACAACCATGAGGACTGTCGTCTCTCAAGAACCATAACTCTAATGCAAATCCATCGACTACACTTTCCACAAGATCGGAGGTGGTGTACGGTTCATTGATGGGTACTTGTTTTAGAGTAAAAAGAGAAGCCATGGAGGATCTATACTCTACTGTTAGCACGTACGTAGTTTTGTTGGTTGCATAAATGAATTGATAGGTAGGAGGATGAGAGGGTAGTATAACCTTTAAATATTGTTCCGTAGAAGTGTTGGGGCAGCGGGAGTGTGAGTGGATGAAAGTGAGCAAAAGATGTGACGGGAAAATAAAAAATAAGAATAGACTTCGATGCTAAGTAGAAAATCTGAAATTGCAAGGATTTAATTCGATATCACGCTTTGAGATTACAATGATTTCTTAGATTTGCAGTTCTGCTGCTGCTGCATACACAAACTGATTTTTGGGATCTTTGGAATGATTTCTTATGGATTCTCGATGCACCAAAAGCACCTCAATTTATACTTGCTGTAAGATATCTCCACAGATTTCTCCACGTAGACTTTTCATCTTCTAAAGCTTCTTTGGGAGTTAAAACATCACCTTGCACTTATCTCTTTTGACTTACCCTTCAAGAATCTAACTTTCCAGATTATTCCACTCAAGTTATCTCTTTGGAAAAATACAAATTAACTTTCAACACCACCTCTTAATTTGTAATTTTCAGTTGCTTCTTGAATTTATCAAACTTTTCGGTAGTTACCGCCTTTGTGAGGATGTTAGTAGGTTGATCATTTGTGCTAATGAATTCAAGACAGATTTCTTCTTTATTCACCAAATCTCTGATGAAATGATGCCTTAGCTCAATGTGTTTTGATCTTGCATGAAACACAGAATTTTTCGTCATGGCGATTGCGGACATATGGTCGCAATAAATGGTAGTCGGCTACTACTGCGATTGCTTCAAATCAGAAAGAATTCGCCTCAGCCAAATAGCTTCACAAACCGCATCCGTTGCTGCAATGTACTCAGCTTCAGCAGAGGATAATGTAACAGTCTTTTGCTTCTTTGAGCACTAAGAGATCAGCTTTGTGCCAAGACAAAATAAATATCCCAATGTGCTTTTTCTGTCATCCAATGAACTTGCCCAATAGCTATCAGTAAATCCAACTAGCTTATTGTCCTCTTCCTTCTCATATAAGAGTCCATGTGTCTTTGTTCCTTGAAGATACCACAACACCCTTTTTGCCACTGCATAATGAAGCTTGCTAGGCTCATTCATGAATGTTGGGATTTTGGGTCCCTCGCCGCAACGGAAACACGCCACAAAATTAAACAAGCACAAGGAAAAATAAGGAACACAAAATTTCCGTGGTTCGGTCTCAATACCTACTCCACAAACAAAAGAGAAATTCCACTATATTGATAGAGTACAATGAGATAGAAAAAATATTAATCCCTAAGCCCACGCTCACTAATATTTTTTTATCTCTACCTCATTCTCACAATATATTTTCTCTCTTGCTCTCACCAATTGTGTATCTCTCACACACATTGTATATATCTCGTACCAAACCAAGGTATATATACATGCAAATTATAACAGCCATATGGAAGGAAACCAACATATTGCATGGCTAACCAATTAATTTGATATTTCTCGGATTCTCTTTTCCTAATTAGACTTGGACTTGGTCTCCAAGCATCACCAAGATTCCAATCTTCAAGGAAACCACTCCCAAATCAAACACCACCTTTGGTAGATTTCCATGCCAATAACAATTCCTTGCTCACTGCCAAAATCACGTGAATACATCTTCCAAACCATAGGAAAATTATCCAACGTGGGTGAAGCACAACAATCACCCCCTCACCCATGTGGGATGATTTTACACACCCCCTCACCAAGGTGCACCGCACCCCCTCATTGGGGCACCCCACAAAGCTCACTTTGTGAATTGACGTGGCCCCACCTCTCCTTCCTCTTGTGCACAACAGAGAGATCACCATCACTAACCAAATTTAAAGCAAAAGAGACCCTCTTTTTAATAGGCACGCCTTTGACCTCATCAACCGATTTTGTCTCTTTGCTTTGATCTTCCACGTGAACACTAACTCGTTACACCTCTTTCCGGCTGGAAATTTGCACGACTTTCACATTGCTCACATGCTCGCCCACGAGCCCAAGCGTGCCTTTTTGCAACTTGTTGCCACCTTGTTCACCCTCACGCATCACATGTGCATTATCACATCCCATACTACTTGCTTGATATTTGATTTTTGCTCCCCTAATCAAAACATCCCCTTCAAGCTTGTATAGGGTACCCATCAGCTTCCCATGCAATACCACCTTTTCTCCCTCGAGAATCTCAAGGACTCTACCACTTGACTGGAACTTGCAACCTCTTGAAACAAGCGTTCCCAACGAGATCAAATTTGTTTTAAGACCTAGCATGTGTCTAACCCCGGTTAATGTCACCTCGTGTCCATCAACCATGCAAAACCTCATTGTCCCAACACCCACAACTTTATTGGTTGTGTTGTTAGCCATCCATGTTGTTAGCCATCCTCACAGTATTTCCGCCACAAGCTTCATATGTATGATCAAAAAAACGTCTTCTTTGAGCACATGTGAAAAGAACACCCAGAGTCCAAAACCCAATCTAATTTTCCGGTACCTGAAGTGACTGTGAGCACGTCACTTTCATCGTAAGAATCCTCCTCGATTGCTGCATTCACTGAATTTTTCTTAGCTTTATCCTCTTTACGCTTTCGACAGTCTTTAATTACATGTCCCTCTTTGTCACACCAGTAGCACCTCCTCTTATCACCCCTTGACTGCAAACTTCCTCTTGACTTGGAACCATTCCCTCTCTCAACCTCTCTACCTCTGAAACTACCACCCTCTGATGCAACCAAAGCTTCACCAATGGATTCTTTTTCACTATCCTTCTTTTGCATTGACTCATGCGAAATAAGGGTAGCCACCACAGCATCAATCTAAATGGTATCCTTGCCGTATATCAGAGTAGTTTTGAGATGCTCATACGAAGGAGGCAAGGAGACCAACAAGATGATAACCTTATCTTCCTCCTCAATCTTCGCACCAATGGCTTCCAACTCAGTCACCAACCTGTTAAACTCATTCGTATGGTTCATGAAATTCACGCCCTTTGACATCTTAAGTGCATACAACTGCTTCTTCAAAGACAACCGATTTGTCAATGATTTGGACTTGTACCTACTCTCCAACTTTGCCCAAAATTCTGCTGGATCCGTTTCATTGATGACTTCTCGGAGAGTGCTGTTACCAAGATACAATTGAATCGTGCTATTGGCTAACTCTTTGATCTCCTTCCACTTGTCATCCTTCACTTCTTTTGGCTTCTCCGATTTTTTCTTGAGAGCTTTAACCAACCCACTCTTGTCAATATATTTTTCTCCCTTTGTTGCCAAAGAGTAAAATCATTGTGCCTGTTAAAAAGCTCAACCGCAAAACCTATGCCTTTCATAGCCATCTCTTGAGTGTGTTAATTTTGTGCTCTAACCAAAGCTCTGATACCAATTGTTGGGATTTTGGATCCCTCGCCGCAACGGAAGCATGCCACAAAATTAAACAAGCACAAGGAAAAATAAGGAACACAAGATTTCCGTGGTTCGGTCTCAATACCTACTCCACAAACAAAAGAGAAATTCCACTATATTGATCGAGTACAATGAGATAGAAAAAATATTAATCCCTAAGCCCACGCTCACTAACATTTTTTTATTTCTCCCTCACACTCACAATATATTTTCTCTCTTGCTCTCACCAATTGTGTATCTCTCACACACATTGCATATATCTCGTACCAAACCAAGGTATATATACATGCAAATTATAACAACCGTATGGAAGGAAACCAATATATTGCATGGCTCACCAATTTGGTATTTCTCGGATTCTCTTTTCCTAATTAGACTTGGACTTGGTCTCCAAGCTTCACCAAGATTCCAATCTTTAAGGAAACCACTCCCAAATCAAACACCACCCTTGGTAGATTTCCATGCCAATAACAATTCCTTGCTCACAGCCAAAATCACGTGAATACATCTTCCAAACCATAGGAAAATTATCCAATGTGGGTGAAGCACAACAATGAACCTGGAAATCATACTCACTGAATGCATAATATCCGGCCTTGTATTGGTGAGATAAACCAAAGAACTAACAAGACTTCTAAAAGATTTCTGATCCACTCTTTCAGCTCCATCATTTTGCTGCAACTTCTCATTCAAAGCCATTGGTGTTGAAACTAGTTTGGACTTGTCTATCTGAAACTTTTTCAACAAATCTTCAATGTACTTTCCTTGAGATATAAAAATCTTCCCATTTGATTGCTTCACTTGGATGCCAAGAAAATACTTCATAAGACCCAAGTCAGTCATCTCAAATTCTCTTTGCGTTTTCTTTTTGAAATCTTCAACCATCTTCATACTTGTGCCCAAATAGATCAAGTCATCTACATATAAGCAGACTATGAGAAAGTCTTCCATCCCTTCACATTGACATAGAGCGATGGTTCACTTGGGCACCTTTGAAATCCATTTTGATTGAAGTATCCATCAATTATGCTATTCCAAGCTCTAGGACCTTGTTTCAAGCCATAGAGTGTCTTTCGAAGTCGGTATACTTTGTCCTCTTTTCCTTTAACCTCATACCCCAGTGGCTGCTCAACATACACTTCCTCTTCGAGTTCTCCATTGAGAAAAGCTGATTTTACATCCAATTGAAACACTTTTAGTTCCAATTGTGTTGCTAAAGCAAGGACAGTCCGAATAGTTTCCATGCAAGCAACCGGTGCAAAAGTTTCATTGAAGTCGATTCCGGGCTGCTAAGAATAGCCCTTTGCCACCAGTCTTGCCTCGTGCTTTTGAATAGAACCATCTTCTTTGAATTTAGTCTTGTAGACCCATTTTAATCTAATCATTTCTTTTCCCTTTGGCAAGTCCAAAAGCTCCCAAGTTTTGTTCTTTTCGATGGTGGTAATTTCTTTATCCATCGCCAATCTCCACACTTTTTGTTACCCAAAAAGGCAACCAAGAAGGGGGTGAATAGTGTTGCTAATTAAAATTGCCAATTAAATTATATTCTCTAACAACTATATCCAAGATAATATGAGCAAGTAAAATAGAAAGAGTTAGAGTTAGAGAGATAGAACCCGTTTACAGTGGTTCGGCCCGGATTTGTCCACGGTCCGGCCTACTCCACTTCTCCTCAAGCAACTACTTGAAGGTTCCACTAATCTTCAAAAAGATTACAAGCAGTAAGTCTTGCGGGTGCTTACAACAACCTAATCCCCTAGCTTTCCCGAGGAGCTAGTACAACCGCAAGAGTTTTCTCCGAAAACCTCTCAAAAACAATAACACCCAAATTCAACAAGAATTTGGTCTTCTAAGCTTTCAAGTGTTTGACCCAAACACTCGCTTAGGAATTACAAGTATGTGAAGAAAGTACGAAAATTATCGCTCACGACTTGTACAAAATTTCTCTCAAGAAAAATATGAAAGTGGAAGAACGAGGAGAATTTTGGACTTGATCTTTGGAGAAGTTGTTCTTGGAATGATATAGAATGTTGTAGCTTGGATTCGTGCTCATCAATGAGTTCTTGAAGCCTTTATATAGCCATCCAATCTCCTACTAGCCGTTAGTAAATTACTGTGCCGTTGGAGAGCTGTTTTAGGAAAAATATAGCCGTTTGAGATTTTACTGATCTGCAAAAAATCTGCAGAAATACACTACTGGTCGTCCAGCCGGTCGACCGGTAGGTCATCCACTCTCTCAACCAGTCTGTCGTCCAGTGAAGTCCGGTTGACAACCCCTTCTGTTTAGACAGCCGGCTTGTTAGTCGATTCGTCAACCTGTAGCTCAAAACTTCATCTAAGTAAATCCGTTAAAACATGAATTGAGCTCATTAAGTCTTTGTAAATATTAATTATTGAAACCAAGAGACTTTATGCTATATTTCAAGGCAAAGAAACAAATTTGTCTGAAAAATGACTTTGCGATAAAAGATTTTCTTTTTCCAAAAGATAAAAACTTCATCAATATAATCATCAAAATAACAAATGGTAATGCATATAATTTTCAACAAATTATCATGCATATAATTGTCAACAATCTCCCCCTTTTTGATAATGGCACAAAATGAAGGTTTTTATGAAAAGCAAAGATTATGCCAATAAATCTCTCCCTTAGTATATGCTCCCCCTAAATAAGATCTTTTAAGGAATATGAGAGGCATATGCAACAATATGATCGCAAAGTGATCCCTGCAAGGTTAGTTTCATATAGGCAAAGTATATATGAGAAATTCAAGCCCTAAGCCATAGAATTCACAAACTAAAACCATAAAAACATGAAACCAAGATTTTTCTCCCCCTTTGAGACATCATCAACATGGGTGTGAGGAGGGAAGGTAGGAATGTCATTGCGGTGGCGAAGGATAATATCCTCTTTCATCTTTCTCCCCCATTCTCATCTTTGTCAAGCTTCGTTGATGTGCTCATTGGTTTTGATTCTTCCATGTACTTTTCAAGCACACCTACAATCAAGTCTTGACTTTTGGTACCCATATCATTTTGGGTCCTTGAAAGTTAGCATTGACATGGTTCTTAGGAACCCATGTCTTTCTACCGTTTGAAAAGATTTTCATAGGGCAATTTGGAGAAATGTGACCAATCTTTTCACAAACATGACAAGTGAGCTTAGGATGACTAGTTGGAGGAAGATCTTTGTCAAAAAGATTTTTATGTTGGGTGGGATTATACCCAATTCCGGCTTTGTGAAAGGAAACCATTTGTTTTCCAAGAAGAATATCTAAGCCGTTTCTACCTTTGGTAAGTTTAGCAAGAGAGTTTGTCAAATCATCAACTTGTTTGACTAGAGATTCATCTTGAGGAATATTTTTCAAAACTTTCTTTTCCTTTTCCATAGAATTTTTCAAAGACTCATTTTCTTCTTCCAAAGTATCTCTTTCTTCAACTAGATCACTCATTTCTATTGAAAGTTCTTTGGCCATTTTCTTAAGAACTTTGTTTTTTGAAACAACCTTTTCAAAATCAACTTTCAATTCTTTATAAGCAATAAGCAATTCATCAAAAAAGTAAGATGAGTCGAGATCTACCTCATTTTCTTCGGTGGTTATGAAACACAAGTTAGCGACCTCTTGTTGCTCATTTTCCTCATCGGAGCTACTATCGTCACTAATGTCCCATGCGGCCATCATAGCTTTCCTTTTGTTCTTCTTTGAATATTTCTTGGCGTATGGACATTCGCTTTTGATGTGGCCGGGCTTCTTGCATTCGTAGCAAATAATTGGATCATTTTTGCTACTTTCTTCTTTGCCCCCATCCTTCTTTGGAAATCCTCTTCCCTTGCGAGATGCTCTATTTTTGAGGAGTTTCTTGAGTGACTTTGTGATGAGATCAATTTCGTCATCCTCGCTTTCATCACTTGAGTCATCTTGGATTTTGGACTTGCGTGAGGTGCTTTTGAGAGCAAGGTTTTTGAGTTTCTCTTCTTTCTCATCTTTGAGATTGATATGGATTTCTTCGGTCATGAGAGATCCCATAAGTTGATCCATTGTATATTTTGAGAAGTCTTTGGATTGAAGGATGATTGAAGTGGTAGTATCCCACTTTGATGGCATGGAGCGGAGCACCTTCCTTGTCATCTCGGATTGACTATAAGTCTTGCCAAGAGCTTTCAAACCGTTAGTGATGCTAGCAAATCTAGCAAACATTTGAGAAATGGACTCTTCCGGCTTCATTTTAAAAAGCTCATAACTATGCATAAGAATATCGATTTTAGACTCCTTAACTTGACTATCTCCCTCATAAGTCATTTTCAATTTATCCCATATTTCCTTAGCGGTTTCACATGCGGATACACAATCATATTCATTTGGAGTAATGGCACAAAAAAGAAGATTCATAGCTCTAAAGTTCTTTTCTATATTACTCTTATCTATGTTGGTCCATTCGCTCTCTTCCTTAGGAATACCGTATTTCTTAGTAGGAATAATAGGACCATTTGCAATAATTTTCCACAAATCATAATCGATGGATTGGATAAAAATTTGCATGCGATTTTTCCAATAGCTATAGTTTGAACCCGTGAACAAGGGAGGCCTATTTGAGGATTGACCCTCCATGCATGATACGCTACTAGTGGTTGCCATAGATCTTGACTCTTAGACCGTGAAGTCTACAAACAAGAGCCGAGGCTCTGATACCAATTGTTACCCAAAAAGGCAACCAAGAAGGGGGTGAATAGTGTTGCTAATTAAAATTGCCAATTAAATTATATTCTCTAACAACTATATCCAAGATAATATGAGCAAGTAAAATATAAAGAGTTAGAGAGATAGAACCCGTTTACAGTGGTTCGGCCCGGATTTGTCCACGGTCCGGCCTACTCCACTTCTCCTCAAGCAACTACTTGAAGGTTCCACTAATCTTCAAAAAGATTACAAGCAGTAAGTCTTGCGGGTGCTTACAACAACCTAATCCCCTAGCTTTCCCGAGGAGCTAGTACAACCGCAAGAGTTTTCTCCGAAAACCTCTCAAAAACAATAACACCCAAATTCAACAAGAATTTGGTCTTCTAAGCTTTCAAGTGTTTGACCCAAACACTCGCTTAGGAATTACAAGTATGTGAAGAAAGTACGAAAATTATCGCTCACGACTTGTACAAAATTTCTCTCAAGAAAAATATGAAAGTGGAAGAACGAGGAGAATTTTGGACTTGATCTTTGGAGAAGTTGTTCTTGGAATGATATAGAAGGTTGTAGCTTGGATTCGTGCTCATCAATGAGTTCTTGAAGCCTTTATATAGCCATCCAATCTCCTACTAGCCGTTAGTAAATTACTGTGCCGTTGGAGAGCTGTTTTAGGAAAAATATAGCCGTTTGAGATTTTACTGATCTGCAAAAAATCTGCAGAAATACACTACTGGTCGTCCAGCCGGTCGACCGGATGGTCGTCCACTCTCTCAACCAGTCTGTCGTCCAGTGAAGTCCGGTTGACAACCCCTTCTGTTTAGACAGCCGGCTTGTCAGCCGATTTGTCAACCTATAGCTCAAAACTTCATCTAAGTAAATCCGTTAAAACATGAATTGAGCTCATTAAGTCTTTGTAAATATTAATCATTGAAACCAAGAGATTTTATGCTATGTTTCAAGGCAAAGACACAAATTTGTCTGAAAAATGACTTTGCGATAAAAGATTTTCTTTTGCCAAAAGACAAAAACTTCATCAATATAATCATCAAAATAACAAATGGTAATGCATATAATTTTCAACAAATTATCATGCATATATTTGTCAACACTTTTCTTTGGAGGCTTCTTCAAAATGTTGTGGTTGACAAGTAAAAAGAGCTATATCACATGATTCATAAATGTCTCTTAAAGAACGCACCTTTCTTGGTGGTGATTCCCGACTTTCTTGACTTGAGAAGCTTGTGGCTGGAAGTCTTGTAGGAGTTGAAGTTGGACTTGTATGTTGTGGCTGCTCCTTCTGGCTTGTTGTTGGTTCAAATAATTCATATGTTATTGGTGCTTGAGAAGTGTTTCCTTCCTAACTCTAAACTGCCATTTCATCAAACACCACATCTTTTGCAAAACCAGTTTGTTTGTTATTGGATTGAACAACCGATATCCTTTCAACTCATCACTATAGCCAATGAAGATGAGCTTTTCACCTTTCTCATCAGACTTTTCTCTGTCTTTGGCTGGAATTAAGGAATATGCGATGCAGCCAAAAACTCTTAAGTGATCAATCACCGGCTTCCTTTTATTCCAAGCTTCAAAAGGAGTCTTGTTGCAAACAGCTTTTGTGGGAGATCGATTATATAAATTGCTGAATTAACAGCCTCGGCTCAAAATTTGTTGCGTAGTCCTTTGCCCTTAAACATACTCCGAGCCATCTCTGCAATGGTTCAATTTTTCCTCTCTGCAACACCATTTTGCTGCGGACTTCTTCTAATAGTGAGCTACCTCTAAATTCCATTTTCTTTGCAATAGTCCATGAATGGAGTGTAGATAAATTCTCCTCCTCGGTCAGTCCGAAGAGTCTTAATTTCATGCCCACTCTGTTTTTCTGCAAGAGCTTTAAATTGAAGAAAAGCAGAAAATGCCTCAGACTTTGGAGCAAGTAAGGAAATCCACATCATACATGTATAATCATCAACAAAGAGAATGAAGTATCTTTTACCGGTGAGAGAGGGAGTCCTTATAGGACCACATATATCAGAGTGAACCAGCTCCAGTGGGGCTTTTGCTCTCCAAGAAGTTTTAGGAAATGGAAGTCTATGCATCTTCCCATAAATGCAACCTTCGCAAATTTTTGATTTGTTCTCTTTCGATTTGAGGGAGTCCAATCACCATGTTACTTTGCTTGAGTAATTGTAGCCCTCTATTGTTCAAGTGGCCATATCTCAAATGCCACAAGAAAGTATTATCAAGACTTTCACTTTCAAAGGCAATTTTCTCGTCAAGTGGCATAACAAGTCTTAATACTTTGTTTCTGCTCATTTCAACAATTGCCACTGTGACATTATTTTTCTTATCAAAAATTCTGCATTTTCCATCATAAAAAATTACGAAATAGCCTTTTTGCAAGAGTTGTCCAACACTTTAAGGGATTTTGAGTAAGATTTGGAACATAAGCAACATCACCAATAAGCTTACTGTTACCTCCCTTTGTGCGGACAGAATTTACTCCTTTGCCTTCAGCACTTTGCAGCTTTCCATCTCCAAGTTTCACTTGCAAAGCAAAGTTCTAATCAAGCTCCACAAAGATATCATGATTCCCTGTCATGTGGTTGTTGCACCCACTGTCCAAGTACCAAACATCCTAAGATTCTTGCTGGACATTCATGCAGGAAAAAAGTTGTTTGGGCTCATTTGTCGTGAAATTTGCTTCAACACTTTTCTTTTTCTGTTGAAACCAGCAATCCCTTTGAGAGTGATTGCCAACCAAAAATTAATAGAACCACTTTTTATTTGGAGCGCGCTAACAAGATAGATAGAGAAAATTTATTGGAGATCGTGCCCAGTGTTTTTGAGACCCCCAAACGAACAAGGCCAACTTTTAGGACTTTTTGGGAGTTTTATCCTTGTTCAAAAAAAAAATTGCATTCGTTAGTTTTGCGCCAAACTTTTGTGGATTGTTAATTTATTTCGACGAGAGTAATCGGAAAGGTAAATTTTTTTGGGTTTTTCGATTCCGCTCATAGAGACAAATCAATATTCCACAAAAATTTGGCGCAAAACTAAAAAACACGAAAAAAAATGAATAAAAATAAAACTCACTTTTTGCTTTACGAAACTCAGCCTAAGCGAGCATAGTATATACTATAGTCAAGGGCAGCTGCCGTGTGCCTAGCCTAGGCAACCGCTTTTGTGCCAAGGGCCACCTACAATAAAATCATGTGTCATTCCACCTGAGTTTCATAAAGGTGCGTTCTTGTAAATTTATAATTTGAAAATTTATTTCGATATATTTTATTTTTTGTAACTTTTTGTTTAGCTTTTTATTGTAATTTTTGGGATTAATCATTCTACCGCACATGGAATATGGGACATAATCCACAACACGACATGCAAAACAGTAGGACAAAAGTAGCCATGAACCATCGATGAAAAATTCTTCAAAGCACGCGTATTGCTCACAATTCTCTCTTATAGAGTAAACGGCATGACTATTACAACAACATTTGGATACATGTATCTATCAGAACACACGCACACACCTATGTATTCTAGGTGTTCTTATTTATTTATTTATTTATTTATGCCTATAAGTATAACTATAACACATATCCTCACTAATTAGCAGTATTCTTATCTAGAGCTCTGTACGTCTTTAAGGGAGTCAAATGGGTAATTAAATATACACACGATAAAATCTAGGGAAAATTTCACGTAGGCACCCGACCTTTCACACAAATCGCACATAAACACCTGACCTTTCTTAAATTTCATATAAACACCTGAGCTTTCTAAAAACTCATCAATTCAACACCTGACCTTTATTAAATTTCATATAAACACCTGACCTTTCTAAAAACTCATCAATTCGACACCTATCGTTACCCTTCCGTCTAAAACCAAACGAAAAAAAAGTTAAGTGCTCCGATTTTTTACTTTTTTGAAATAGTGCTAAGATCTTATTTTCCCGATCATTTTATCCTAAAGAATCGTAATTAATTTTTGACTCTAAAACTCTCGTTAATCAGCCCTAAGAAAGTCGTATAATCAAATATCTCTTAGGGCTAACTAACGAGAGCTTTAGAATCAAAAATTAATTATGATTCTTTAAGATAAAATAAAATGATCAGAAAAATAAGATATTAGCATTGGTTTAAACGGATTGAAAATTGGAGCAATTAATTTTTCAACAATGTACAAATCGTTTATATATTAAAAAATATAGTTTAAAAATTAAGTGCTCCAATTTTCAATCCATTTAAACCGGTGCGATGATATTATTTCTCTGATTATGTTATCCTAAAGTATCATAATTAATTTTTGACCCTGAAACTCTCGTTAGTCAGCCCTAAGAAAGTCGTATAATCAAATATCTCTTAGGGTTAACTAACGAGAGCCTTAGAATCAAAAATTAATTATGATTCTTTAGGATAAAATGATCAAAAAAATAAGATCTTCGTATTGGTTTAAATGGATTAAAAATTGGAGCAATTAATTTTTCAACCATGTATAAATCGTTTATATAGTAAAAAATATGGTTAAAAAAATTAAGTGCTCCAATTTTCAATCCGTTTAAACCAGTGCGAAGATCTTATTTCTCTGATCATTTTATCCTAAAGAATCATAATTAATTTTTGACTTTAAGGCTCTTATTAGTTAGCCCTAAGAGATATTTAATTCTACGATTTTCTTAGGACTAATTAACGAGAGTTTTAGAGTCAAAAATTAATTATGATTCTTTAGAATAAAATTATCAGAAAAATAAGATTTTCGCACTGGTTCAAACAAATAAAAAATTGGAGCACTTAACTTTTTTTCCGTTTGGTTTTAGACAAAGTGGTGACGG
>BPLS01012748.1:0-11430 GCA_019656275.1 Rhododendron kiyosumense | reverse complement strand
CTAAGTTAGTATCACGTACTAATAAACAACCCTAATTATCAGTAGGAAAACAATAAGAGATGGCCCAATATTGCGTACCTTTACCTCCAGGTTTACCTCGTATTTATAGATTCACAGATGCTTGCTGCCCAAGCATCCCTGTTGTACTAGGATTCCTACCTCGTATAGGAAACCTAATATCTTATGGATTCTCGTTCCCTTATCTGTATAATAGCTTAAACATTATGGGACTCTTTCCCATAATTATCCGAACACCCCACTCACGTTGGGTCTCTTGCCTCGATCCTATATACTCGGGATCTTATTCTCTTACGGAATATTACCATTCCGGAGTATTCTTGCCACATCACGATTTAGGGCAACTTCCTCCACTGTTCGGCTACCTCTTTGCCGAACAGTCCTCCTGGACCAATGACCCCACATGCAACTGGTCCATGTCGTTAAACCTGGACAGACGACTTCACAGGTCTTTTGTCCTTATCAACCGAACAGACAACCTGGACCAATAACTTCTCATGTCACTGGTCCACACAGCCGTTCATCGCACTGCCCGGCGATAAGCTTATCATGCCTACCACGTGCCCCCGTTGCATCACATGCTGGGTAACTAATTATAGCTGTTCGGGAATACCTCCCTACAATTGCTCCCCAGCCTCATTCGTTTGCCGCTGTTCGGGGGCAATGGGTGAGGCTTTTCAGAAACAACAGTTCCGGACCATATTCGTCCAGCCCCGGGCAGTCATCATGTTTAATACCCTTCGATGTTTTTGGCGGCTTCGTCATTATACCGTCTCGGGGCAATGACTCCACGTGGCGTATCTCGTACGCCTCGCATTAAATTTGAACTGACGTTCCTTCCAAAGGTCGTTAGCACGTTTTTCGCTTTCCGTTACTTTATCTCGTAACGGCGTAGAGAGAGAGACGTTTCGTCTCCGTTCGTCCTCGTTAAACCTCTGAAAAAGGCTTTTAGTTTCTTATAAGTCAAAAAACCCCTTCTCGCCTCCTACTATTCTGAGCGATTCGAAACGCCATCGCCGCCGTCTGCGTATTTCTTTCTCAACACCAGACACCGCGGTAGTTCATCTCGTAAGCCTCTCCGCCCCCTCTCATCGTAAGCTCTTTTTCTCTGGCTCATCTGTTCCCAGGGATTTATTCGTATCCCTATTAGTTTTTTATTATTTTATAGCTTTCCTCTACATATTCCAAAGGCGAATATGGATGATAGTGGCCCAAAACCCGAGAAATTTAGAAAGCTCTGTGAAACCCCGTCAGCCATGGCGGCTTTTAGG
Source organism: Rhododendron kiyosumense (assembly GCA_019656275.1). NCBI lineage: Eukaryota > Viridiplantae > Streptophyta > Magnoliopsida > Ericales > Ericaceae > Rhododendron > Rhododendron kiyosumense. Next base: position 10,141 of record BPLS01012748.1, on the reverse strand, counting down.
AGAGATTATAACGTCCCTGACAATGTAGGGCTTGAACTTGCCCCATTAGATGCAGATAGAGATGGGGGCACATGGGATAGAATGTGTATTCCCATTGTTGCCATTGTTGAGGGGGGAGTTAGATTCCCCCTCCATCCATTACTCCATCAGGTTTTAAATTGGTATCGACTTACACCGATGCAAGTTTCCACTAACTTCTTTAGACTAGTAATGGGGGTAGTAGCTTTGAACAGAATATTGGGGACCCAACTGGGGATCTGGGACATCCAGTGGTGGTATAGCATCGTGCTAAACACCGACTATAATACCTTCTATTTCAAAGTTAGGAAAGCAGAGAAGCGTCTCGTGCTCAATCTACCAGACTCTGCTCGCGATCACGAGATCGACTTTCTCTAGGTTACTGGAGCATTTGAACCAGTAGGCGAAGACGGCCAAGTGGTGGGCTTCCACTGCCCCCACATATGGGGCTACCCACGTATGCTCCTTTTTCCACTTTTCCTTGTAGCTTTTGTTTAATCTTTCGTTATGGTCTCTGACCTTTCCCGTGCTTTCTGCCGTGCAGCGGATAACGCAAACAAGCGTCCCAGAGCTGAACCCAGCTACGTCCGAACAGGAGATTAACAGGATGCTGGTGGTGATGAGGTCCCAAGGGAGATTGGAACAGGGGAACCCGAGCAACTAACTCCTGAGGTCCAAGAACTGGACTGAATAAACCATGAAACAATTTGCAGGTCCTATGCGACCGTAGTTTGACTCAGCCCTGCGAGGCGTCAGATCATCTTTTCTTTTTTTATGTTTGTTTTACATAAGTACTTAGCCCTTCGTGGCATGACTCTTTGATTTATCTGTTTTGCTTAGCCCTTCGTGGCCGTGGTTCGAGTATCTTGTGTTTTGAGTATCCCAATCTTTTTTGTCTTATGCAAGTGTTTCGTACTTGGATTTTGCCTAAGTATATTCGTACTTATTACTGTTGTGTCACAGAATCAAGCCTTTCGTACTTGATTTCTTGCATGTTTACTTATGCAAGCCTAAGTATATTCGTACTTTGAGGTATCTCATACCTAACTATAAGTTTCTCGAACTTAAAGTATCTCATACTGTTTAGCACAATTACGTACTCAAATGTTTGTATCCGTACCCGAACAGCCGCGTGTGTTCTATATGCATCCCAAGTATTTTCATACTTGGGGTAAGTTTCTCATACTTGGGGTAAGTTTCTCATACTTTAGCGTTTGTTCGTGCGCGGTTCTTAAGCATAGATATATTTGTATATGGCATTCGTGCCAATCTCATGCTCCCCAATATGAATAAGGAAGAGGAACTCAATATTCATATTTCATTTTTCATTTTCATATTTCATATTCATATTTCAAAAAGCTGAATATACTGTGAGAAAAAGAATGTCTTTATTCATAGACTGAACTTAAGGGGGCGTTATTCGTACCCCTTACAACCTAAACAGAGTAAGAAACACAAGGGAATTTTATTCGTAATTCCCACACAGTCACGTAGTGCAATAAAACTAAATTCTGCTAAACAAAGAATTTTCTCAGATTATGAACATTCCATGGCCTCGGAATTGGGATGCCGTCCAGATCAACCAATCTGTAGGCCCCAATGCCCACAATCTCTGTTACCCGATACGGGCCTTCCCAGTTGGCCCCTAGCTTGCCTTCGTTGGCTACTTTGGTGTTGCCGAGCACCTTTCGTAGTACAAGGTCCCCAACACGAAATTCTCGAGGGTGAACATGCCTATTGTAGCTCTTCATCAGTTGTTCCTGATAAGAGGCCAAATGGACTAGGGCCCTTTCTCTCCTCTCCTCGGCGAGATCAAGCTCAATTTCAAGGGCTCTGTCATTGCCCCCACTTTCAACCAACACAGTCCTGTTGGTTGGGAGTCCCACTTCCAGAGGTATAACTGCCTCTGTACCGTATGCCAATGAATAGGGGGTCTCTCCCGTAGACCTCCTCGGTGTTGTCCTATGTGCCCATAAAACAAGGGGCAATTCATCGGGCCATTTCCCTTTGGCTTTATCCAACCTTTTCTTGATCCCATCAAGAATGGTTTTGTTAGATGCTTCTGCCTGCCCATTACTCTGAGGGTAGGCTGGAGTTGAATAGTAGTTTCGAATTCCATATTGGGCACAAAACGCCTTGAATTTCTTTTGAAATTGGGATCCGTTATCTGTGATCAAAGAATAGGGAACCCCAAATCGAGTAATAATACTCTTCGACACGAACCTCTCGACCATGGGTTCGGCGATTTTGGCCAGCGGTTCAGCCTCAATCCACTTGGTGAAGTAATCCGTTGCAACTAAAAGGAATTTTCGATTCCCGGTTGCTTTGTGCAATGGACCCATGATGTCCATTCCCCATTGAGCAAACGGCCAAGGACTTGTCAAGGGCACTAGATCCTCCGCTGCCATTCGGATCATTGGTGAGAATTTCTGACACTTCTCACAAATTTTAACATACATCTTTACATCCTCCTGTATATGTGGCCACCAGTAGCCTTGAGTAATTGCTCGGTGGGCTATGGATCTGCCCCCAGCATGACTTCCACACGTTCCTTCATGTATTTCGTGAAGAAATTTCTGCACCATCTCGAAGTGTACGCACAGCAAATATGGGCCTGTGAAGGACTTTCTGTAAAGCTTTCCTTCTGGGGACAGCCAAAACCTTGCAGACTTGGTTTTGACCTTATGTGCCTCCTTCTTGTCAATGGGGAGTATTTCATCTCGTAAAAACTCCACGATTGGGTCCATCCAACTTGGACCTTGGTTTACTTCCAAAACTAACTCCACGCTTCTCCCAATGCTTGGCTCACTCAGATACTCAACTGCAACTCTTCGCTTGAGTTCGGTTGGGACCGCTGCAGCCAGCCATGCCAGTGAATCGGCATGTGCATTCTGTCCGGAACTTATCTGTTCAATGTGGACCCTCTCGAAGGTGTCAAGTAAATCTTTGGCGGCTTCCATGTATGCCGCCATTTTCTCATTCCGGGCCTGATACTCGCCGGACAGCTGATTTACCACAAGCTGCGAGTCACAGTGCACCCTAACTCTTTTTGCCTTCAGAGTCTTCGCACTTTTTAATCCAGCTAGGAGTGCCTCGTACTCCGCCACGTTATTCGATGCGCTGAATCCCAGCCGAACAGACAGTTCTATCATAATTCCTCCAGGAGGAAAAAGAACAACACCAATTCCCGAACCAGTATTACAAGCTGATCCGTCAAGGAATAAATTCCATTCCATATCATCCTGTTCGGCTGAGACTTTATCCCTCGTGGATAATGTTCTACTCTCCTGTCCCTTTTTCGTAGGAGGCAGGGGAGCTACCGTGGGAGAAAACTCTGCCACAAAATCAGCCAACACTTGGCCTTTAATTGCTGTTCGTGGTTGATAATCGATATCATATTGACTTAACTCGATGGACCACATCGAGATTCTTCCTGAAAAATCTGCCTTTCGTAGCAGGGACTTCAGTGGAAATTCAGTATACACCACAACCCTATGGCTCTGAAAATAGTGTGGCAGCTTTCTCGTCGCTGTCCTAAGCGCCAGGACAAGTTTCTCTAGGGGCAGATATTTCGTCTCTGCATCTAGCAATGTCTTGCTAACATAATATATTAGGATTTGCTCAATTCCCAAATCCCTTAATAGGACTGCACTCACAGCATGCTCAGAAACAGCTAAGTACAAAATCAAGGACTCACCTGGCTGCGGGGTTGACAGAAGAGGAGGCTCGGCCAGATACTTCTTCAGGTCCTGGAAAGCTTGCTCACATTCTGCTCCCCATTCAAATCCTTCCCTTTTCTTCAATAACTGAAAGAAAGGCCTACACTTGTCACTTGATCTGCTGATAAATCTATTGAGTGCTGCAGCCATCCCAATTAGTCTCTGGACCTCCTTCGTGGTTTTGGGACTTTGCAGCCTCCGTAAGGCTGCAATCTGATCTGGGTTAGCCTCAATTCCCCTCATAGTGACCAAATGCCCTAGGAATTTCCCAGAACCAACCCCAAACGCACATTTCGAGGCGTTGAGTTTCAATTTGTACTTCCTCAAGATCTCAAAGACTTCTCTCAAGTCTGTAATATGCCCCCGCTTGTCTCGGCTTTTCACCACCATATCGTCTATGTAAACCTCCATAGTTTTTCCGAGTAGCTCTCTGAACATGATAGTCCCAAGCCTCTGGTATGTAGCCCCTGCGTTCCTGGGCCCAAACGGCATGACACTATAGCAGTACAAACCCCGTGGGGTGATGAAAGATGTCTTCTCCTGATCGGGCCCAAACATAGCAATTTGATGGTATCCTCGATACGCATCAAGGAAACTCATTCGCTCATAGCCAGCTGTTGAGTCAACCAACTGGTCTATCCTTGGGAGGGGAAAACTATCCTTAGGGCAAGTTTTGTTCAAGTCTGTGAAGTCCACACAGACACGCCACTTCCCATTCTTCTTCTTTACTACCACGGTGTTGGACAGCCACTCAGGGTAGTGAACCTCACGTATTGCTTTTGCCTCAAGCAATCGATTAACCTCCTCAACAACAGCATCCACGTGCTGTACGGCTGCCCTACGTTTCTTCTGAATAACTGGTTTATGCTGAGGGTCAACATTCAGATGGTTGCAGATTATGTCAGCATCTACATCAGGCATCTCTTCTGGTATCCATGCAAACACATCAACATACTCCTTCAGAAACTGTACTGACTCGGTCTTTTCCTCTACTGGTAGCTATTCCCCAATCAAAAAATATCTTTCAGGATCAGCCTCGTTGATCTGAACTTTTTCCAGGCCTTCGATTACCTTGTCGGCCGGGCATCTTCCGACGTCCTCGATAGTCGGTTGATCTGGCACTTCCAGTGTATGAACATGGTGGGCCTTCGGGGCCTTCTTAATGATGGAAATCAAACATTGTTGGGCCGCTTTCTGGTTGCCCCTAATCGCTTCGATCCCATTGGATCTTGGGAATTTTACCATCTGGTGGTAAGTCGAGGAGACTGCCTTCATTTTGTGTAACCAGGTTCTTCCTATAATCGCGTTATAAGAAGAAGGGACGTCTACGACCAGAAAGTCCGTCCTCAAAACAACTGATCCTGCCCGAACAGGCAGTGTTACCTTTCCAAGAGGCCAAACTGCCCCTGCACCAAACCCAATTAATGGCGTTGTTGACTGTTCCAGATCTGTCTGGGCCAAGCCCAGCTTCTTGAACGCGTCATAGTACATCACCTCTGTACAACTTCCTGAATCCACTAGGATCCTTTCAATGTCATACTCCCCAACTCGTAGGGTTATGACCAAAGCGTCATTATGAGGTATCTGGACCTCTCCCAAGTCGTCATCTGTGAAGGCTATGGTCTCACTGCATACGTCGCTCTCTCGCCCTCTTTTATTACCCAATCGCATCACATGCTGATCGTGCTTGAACTGTCTGTGCAACAGTCTAACCTCATTTCTTGTATAGGGTGCGGCCAGCCCATGTATCATATGGATTACCCCTTTTGGATTTTGCTCGTAGTCCAATTCCATGGCCTTCCCTTTTTCCTTGGGATCCTCCTGGATAAATTCCTTGAGATAGCCCCGAGAGACCAAATCATCGAGGTGTTTCTTATACATCTCGCAATCTTCAGTCATGTGGCCCCAATCCTTGTGGTAGCTGCAGTGCTGATTCGTAGCACGTTTAGCGTCTTTATCTCTGCCAAGACTCAGAGGCCACTTGAAGTACGGCTGATTCTTTATTCGATAAAGAATCCTGTAGATTGGCTCCTTCCAAATGGTAGTGATAGAAAAGAAGGACTTGGGGTCAGGGGCTTGCTTTTCCTTGTACGGATCCTTCTTAGCCTGCCCGTACTCCTTGCGCTCCTTGTACGTTTTGGGCTCATGTTTGTCCACCTTCTTTGCTGGTGTCTTGGGCTGTTCGGCAGCAATCCTGCCGTCCTCGCGGAGTATGTCATCCTCCATTCTGGCATGCTGCTCTATTCGCTCCATCAGTTTGGCCAACGTAGCCACCGGATGTTTATTCAATGAGCGGCGCAGTTCTCCCCGAACAGGCAAACCAGTTTTGAAGGTTGCTATGGCATATTCCTCGCTGCAACTTTCAATCTCGTTGAAAGTTTCCCAGTACTTCTTCGCGTAATCTCTGATCGGTTCGCTTTCTGCCTGTTTCATGGTGGATAGACTCTCAAAAGTCTTTGGGGCCTTCCTGCTTGTCAAAAACCGAGCAGTGAATTCTTCGGCCAACTGCTCCATCCCCTTATGGATCGTGGTGCTAGCTTATGAAACCAACTCAAGGCCACCTTGCCAAGACTCGACGGGAACATTTTGCACAGAATGGCATCATCACCATCATGCATGAACATGGCCTGCTGGTAATGCTGTATGTGAGCCACGGGGTCCGTGTTTGTCTCGTAAAGCACGAACGCTCCGTGCTTCACTCTGCTCGGCAACCTGGCCTCCTGCAGCCTCCTTGCAAATGGGGAGGCTGCGATGTTACTCAGGGCTTTACGTGCCGCTTCTCGTGCGGACACTGTCCCTTCCTCCTTTTCAATTGTCTTGTGAGCCGTGGCTTTGGCCCAGTCAGCATCAGGTCTCTCATACCTGTCACGGTGATGCTTCCTCATCTTTTCCTCAGATGAGGAACTTCGTTCTCTGCTCCTTCTTCTTCGTGAAGAAGCCCTTCGCCTTTCTAGTGTGCGGTCTCTACTTCTGCTTCTCCTTCTTCGTGGGGAAGCTTCACACCGTCTCGTGGTAGGACTTTCGCTCATGCTCCTTCTTCCTCGTGAATGAGGCTTTTTATGGACTAGCAAAGCCTTCCTATCTTCTCCAGAATTCCTTCGTGAAAGTCCGGAGTCTTCCGGGTGATCTCGTACCCGCTGTAACTCTCGTATCTCGTACTCTCGTCTTTTAATCAAACGAGCGTACTCCTCAATCTCTTTTCTCTTTCTGTCGAGGATATCCTCGCTGTTATGGACACTCTTTGAACGGTCCACCGATGCCTCTCTTCGGTAGGACTTGCTCCTTCTCGTGGAGCCAGTAGTTGCTTTGTCCTCTCTTCCAGTGGGCTTTTTCGGAGCACCTGGTGGAGATTTATCCCCTCCACCACTGAACTAGTTCTTCGGATTGAACGGCGTGGTTGGATCTTCTTCCATCATGGTTATCTTTTTCACGAAACTCTTTCGTTTCCCACAGACGGCGCCAATTGTAGGGGGATGAAAACAATTGGTGCTCTGAACAACACCAAACTGCAACGGCTTCACGCGCCTCTACACCGGAACCCTAGTTCTTCGTCAGAACCCTAATCTGCAAGACAGACAAGGGGTGAGTGCACCTTTGCCTCTCGTGGCAAAGGCCCTCCGATGTCTAAGTTAGTATCACGTACTAATAAACAACCCTAATTATCAGTAGGAAAACAATAAGAGATGGCCCAATATTGCGTACCTTTACCTCCAGGTTTACCTCGTATTTATAGATTCACAGATGCTTGCTGCCCAAGCTTCCCTGTTGTACTAGGATTCCTACCTCGTATAGGAAACCTAATATCTTATGGATTCTCGTTCCCTTATCTGTATAATAGCTTAAACATTATGGGACTCTTTCCCATAATTATCCGAACACCCCACTCACGTTGGGTCTCTTGCCTCGATCCTATATACTCAGGATCTTATTCTCTTACGGAATATTACCATTCCAGAGTATTCTTGCCACATCACGATTTAGGGCAACTTCCTCCACTGTTCGGCTACCTCTTTGCCGAACAGTCCTCCTGGACCAATGACCCCACATGCAACTGGTCCATGTCGTTAAACCTGGACAGACGACTTCACAGGTCTTTTGTCCTTATCAGCCAAACAGACAACCTGGACCAATAACTTCTCATGTCACTGGTCCACACAACCGTTCATCGCACTGCCCGGCGATAAGCTTATCATGCCTACCACGTGCCCCCGTTGCATCACGTGCTGGGTAACTAATTATAGTTGTTCGGGAATACCTCCCTACAGCCACCCAATGGGGACTCAACATAGCCTCCCTGATAGACCGAGGAATAGAAATAGAATCAAGCTTCCCAATGAATCCTGAAAAGGGATGGACAGTGCACTATACGAAATATGATGCTCAATTGGGTGATTAGTAGATGAAGAAAATGAAAAACGGTCAGGGGGTCGACAGTCCCTAGTGGGGTACCACTGGGTAAGGGAGGAGAGAATAAGAGGAGGAGGCACGGTACCTTCATTCAAAGAGGATTCTTGCTCAGGGATATGTGGGCGACGACTATACATAAGCTCCGGTGTACCTACAACAAGAGTATCCACAGGAGTATCCACAGTATCAAGAATAGGAACATGACTCACAATATCGAGAATAGGAATAGGACTGGGCACATCTTCAGTAGGAACCATAGGGGAGGAGAATTTAACAAAAGTATGATTCACAAAAAATGGAGTATCCTCCCAAAAAGTCACATTGAGAGAATTTAAAATTCTACGAGAAAAAGGATCATAACACTGATATCATTTAGACGTAGAGGAATAACCCATGAATGCACACCTAATGGAATTGTTATCCAACTTTGTTCGAGAAGGACTCCTATTCTGAACAAAGCAAACACAACCAAACACTTTAGGAGGGATAGAGAATAGGGGTTTTTCGGACTGAAGAACAAAAACTGGAGATTTTCCACCCAAAATCCGACTAGGAACATGATTAATCAAGTAAGTAGCAGTAAGAACTGCCATATGCCAGAAGGGTTTGAGAACATACATGCCTTGGAGAAGGCATCTCGTGACACCCATAAGATGACGATTTTTTCGTTCAGCAACACCATTCAATTCCGAGGCACGGGGACAGGTGAGTTGCTAAAGAATACCACGTTTGTTCAAGTGAGAAACAAGGTCTCATGTCACATATTCCCCCCTGCCCCCACTATTTGACCTCAAACTCCGAACCACAATATTGAACTGAGTTTTAATCATGTAGAGGAATTGGCAAAAAATTTTAAACACTTCGGATTATTTCTTTAGAAGATAAACCCAAGTGCACCTAGAAAAGTCATCAATAAATGTAACATAATACCGATGACTAGAGAGCAATAACAAGAGAAGGCCCCACACATCAAAATGAATTAAATCAAAAATAGCTGGAGCACAATGCATTAGAGGAATATAAGGCTTACAACAATGTTTGGAAAGCTCACATACTTCACAATTAAACTTAAATTGTTGACAAGCCGAGGAAAAAATTGGAAACATTAAACATAAATACTCAAAATTAACATGCCCCAATCGAGCATGCCACAAAGATAAGTCTTTAGAAGAAATACAAATAGAAAAATCAAACACGGTAGAGGTGGTAGCTTGTAACACAGGATCAAGAGGGTCATCAAAGTAGTATAGTCCATCATGCTCATATCCCTTGCCAAAAATCCTCTTCGAACTTCAGTCCTGCAAAAGACAACAATCGGATAAGAAGATAATAGCACAATTAAAGGATTTTGCGAGACAACTGACCGACAAAAGATTGAAGGCTAATTGAGGAACATAAAGGACTGACAAGAGAGTAATATCAGAGGAGATTCTAATGTCCCCCTTACTACTTATGGTATTAACTGATCCGTCAACCAAACACAAAGAAGTATGAGTGGAAGCCAAAGAAGTAGAAAACAAGGATAACTCACCCGTCATATGGTCATTAGCACCAGAGTTTAGAACCCATGAGGGAGTTCCAAAGTGAACATGAAATGCAGTTGGAGTACCTGAGGCCAAAGTGGCAGCAGTAATTGCGGAAGGCATAGGAGCCGGAATAGATGTTGGCCTCTGAGACATTAACATTGCTACCTAAGCCTAAAGTTCGGCAACAACTAAAGGATGAGAATTAAAGGCCTCGACAGTGGCTACAACTCTGACTGAGGGTTCAAATTTTTTCTTGAACTGAGCTTTTAACTCTGGGTGAAGTTTCCAGTAGGTGTCTTTAATATGTCCTGGATCTCCGCAATGATGGCAAGTTTTTTTACCCCCAATAGGACGAAAACTCGAAGAAGCGGCAAATGCCATCTGATCAGATACAACCCCCAACAGCTAGTCATAGAGTATGAGAAGAAATAAGATGTCTACGCTCATCACCATCCATAATAGCAAAAGTAT
>BPLS01012745.1:2842-20579 GCA_019656275.1 Rhododendron kiyosumense | reverse complement strand
ATTCTTTCTTCAACTTAAAGGTAGGATTGGTTCCATTAAAAGAGGGTCTTCTGTTTCCTAAAAAAAAAGAACTTTTAAAAAAGGAAGGCAATTTCAAACTCAAAAATTATGTGTTTACGTAAATAATTTTCCTACCAATATGGATTTTGTTTGATAGATCTCATTAAGATCTTTTAAATGGTGCAAAAAAATTGAAAAAATATTTTTCATTTGCATTATATTTGAGTTTGAAATTACCTCCATTTGAAAAAAAGAAACTTTTTGTAAAAGTGGAACACCCTTGCCTACTCTGGATCGAGAGAGGGCAATCGCTCTTCCTCCTGACTCTCCGAGCGTTCGAGTTTTAATTTTTTTTTTTGTATATACTTGATTTTAAATATTATTTATAATTATTCATGTATAACTATTTATAATCTTAATAATTTTGGTTTAATTTGATAAAAAACTAGTTATTTTCCATTCCCATTTCTCAATTTCTTTCACAAATAAAAAATAAACACATGACACTTAAAGTGACTTAAAGAAGAAAAATAAAATGATTGGTATAATTTAATATCATTAGGCTAGAATCATTTCAATGTAGAAATGTAATGTATTAGAAATCAAAAATCTTATGATATAATAAGTAACGTTTCGATAAATTACAGTATATGTCTATTAAGCCGGCCCTCCCTGGAGTCCTAATTCTGGTTCCTCCATTGCATTCTGCTAATATTCTTATTTTTTAAGTACTTATTTTTTGCTTTACGAGATATGTCATTTTCTCACAATACATTTAATTCAAAAAATAAGTACTTATTTTATCTATGGGAACACAATTGAGCTATTTTCTACTAAACTACCTAACAAATTTTCTTCCTCCAGGCCCAAAATAGTACAAAAAATTGCTACCTATAATTTGACAGAAACAACTTGACTATTCCAACTACAAAGCAATATTCCCTCCGTCCCATAATGTTTGGCATTTTCAGGAATGCGTGCCATTTTTAAATTGCATATATCTTTCAATTCATAATGTTTTAGGCGATTTTTTGAACTTTGTTTAATAGAACAAATTAAACTCTATCAAACAAGATCCATATTGCTTACAAAAAACATTATGAATTAAAAGATATAGTTAATTTTTTCATGAGGCTGGAATAGTGAAAGTGCCAAACATTATGGGACGGAGGGAGTAACAATTAAGAAGTCGTCCACAGCTGCTAGCGGATGAGCCTCACCAACCTGAGACTTCCTTACCACAGCCTTTGACCAAGTCAGAGAGCTTGATGAAGGGTCCAGCCTCTAGAGAAGTGAAATGTAGTGCCAGTGGTATTATTGAAAACCCAGAGAGAATCTGGTAACAGTATTCCTCCACTGGATTGGTGGTGGATGATTAATGGTCATATCAACACCAGGGGTTTGGTCTTCTTGTTGGACTCAAGAATTTGCCACTCTTAAGATTTCAGATTCGAAATTAATCAAGTGTTACTAATTTTATTGAGGTCAATCAATATATAGTTTTGCTCAGATTTTAATTAGAATTCTCGCAAGTAGGTGGTGAGATTGGTTCCCAAAGATTAGTCGATGTGCACATAATGGACACCTGAGTTATAAAAATTGAAAAATATATAATGATCATATATCATCTCTCATGAAATTTTCCACCACCATTCGTACTACTTCTTTAATTTTTGTAGCTTTTTTTCTTACCTATATATCTAATAAGTTAGTACTCCTATTTTCTTAATTCAAATGTTTGAGAAGGGAAATGGCTCATTTTTATATCCACTCTTTTTTTTAATCTTTTAGCAAAAAAATAAAAAATTACACTTTCAACACTAAAAAATAAAAAAAGAGTGTATGAATAACAAAAATGGTTGAGAACACCACGCTAGCATAGGTGGTTTGTTCTTCTCTCTCTCCAGTGGTGACTAAGGTTCGAGTCTCACGGAGAGCAGATTTGGGATTTCAAGGCTATGGATAGCCTCTGAGCCCCACGTTAACTAACACATTAACACTCCGCTAACCCCCCACTGATGTATATTGTCTGGCAAAAAAAAAAAAAAGAATAACAAAAATAGGAGTGCGAAAATCACTTCCCCATTAGAGAAAGGAATTTAGGGATAATCACTTATCTATCTAATAGGCTTTCGGATATCAGATCAGTTCAACAATACCTTTGTGTTTGCTACAACCATCTTAACCAAAAGTGAACGATCATAATTTCCCAAAAATTAATACTACATTTTAATGTCATAATTAATGATGCTTTGTTTATACAACCAAAGTAAACTCGGTTTGGAATTAGACGTCTTTGTCACAAACTGCATGGTGTTCGGATTCTTTATACAGATAAAAAAACTTTTTTAGGGAGGGTATCGCAAAGAAGTTTTACGGAGGTGTATCGCAACCGTCCAAAAGCATTTTGAATGGTCCGGATGTTAATCATGAGTTCCTTAAAGAACTTATTAAGCTTAAGTGGTATTTCATTCCTTACCCAAACAATGTGGGATTGGTTTCCGTAACATCTCCTGTACAAGCAGACCATTTGGGTCTATACCTGGTTTCCTTAACATCCCCTTCCATAACATCCCCTTATTCGTAGACCTCAAATCAGATTGCATGCAAAGGGGATGTTAAGGAAATATAATCTCATTTTGCTCGGGCATGGAATGGGTGATAAGTTAATACTCTCTTCGTCCCTCTTTTACGGGGTGTTTGGATGGAGGAGATGAAAGGGGATATGTGAGGCTCCCTGATTTGTACTCCGGCTCTCCCTCAAATTTGGTGTTTGGTTCAATTTTTTGGAAGGGACAGATAAACACTGTTGTGGCTTCATCTCCACCAGGAGGTGGATTTGTGAAAGGCATCTCAGACCCCAGCGTTGGCAAATCCGGAAGGTTTTGAGACAATTTTAACCCTCCAAATCCCCCTTTGGTTTATCCTTTCTCATCCAAATAAGCCATTTAACAGATTATCCCATCATATCCATCTTCCAAATCTTTCTTCTCAAAAAATCATCCAAACACCTCATTACAAATTCATCATTCTTAACATATCGCCCATCATTACATATCCACTTTCAAATCTACCCTCATTCTATATCCACCTAAAATAAATCCTTCATCCAAACAGCCCGTTAGAGTCTAGTATTTCATTTTGGGTTGTCCCTTAATAAGTGTTGTCCATTTTGTATAATTAGTAAGTAAAAGTTGATACATTTTTCATTTTGTCTCTAAAAGTATATTCCATTTAAAAAAGTTAGTGAGTAAAAATGAAGGTAAAAGTTGATTTGAAAGGTGCAATGATGATATTTTCTCACTAAGTTGAAATTACTAAACTGGACACTTAGTATAATTAATATGAAATATGTAATGATGATGTTTGTTAAGTGTAGCCTCTCTCTGGAGGAAAAAATTTCAGTGCCGAGCGGGTACCACATGGTGCCCGCTTGCATATCCGAGCCGTCCATTGAGTGTTTGAACGGCTTAGATTTGAAGAGAGAAAAATGAGAGAGAAAATATTGGGGTGAGAGGAGAGAGATAGTTTCAATCCGAACCGTCCAAAAATATATTGGATGGCTTTGATGCGTCGAGCGAGTACCATGTAGGATATACCCTCTCAGCACTAAAAAAATCACTCCTTTCTGGTCTATCAGCGTGCAAAATTTTGAACCAGCTGTGATCTTCAGATGTTGTACGTATATACTCCAGTTGGTAGGCTCAAGTTTCCAAACAACAATTCTCCACCTTTCCGAGAAATGAAAACAAAAGAAATTCTTTTTAGTCCCAAATCCCAATATCATGTATTAAGGGAGCAGCTCTCAAGCACGGGATATGAGGGCTGCTAGTGGATCGGTTTGATGCAGATTAGTCTGATTTTTAATTCTATTTGCTTGTGGCAGATTGTCTTTTTCTTCATCCGTCAAACATTCGTAACTTTGTTTGATTGGTGCAATTTGGATGCAATTTTGACGGTTTCAACGGATTTGAGCAAGCAATTTATTTTTTTATATACACCAAAAAATTGACAAATAAAGTTCCAAAATTTCAAATCCAATCAAGTCCGCCACAAGTTCATACAAGTCTAAACCAACATTACTTAAAATTAAGTTACATTCATCTACCCTAATGTTTAAAGATAAACAATTAGACGTCAATAACACTTGAATTTGGAGCTGCACTAGAGCATGAACTTGATTCAAATTCTAATGTACCAAAAAAATAGAGAAGATTATTAACATTTTCAACATAAAATATAAAAACATCCTAGAATACATGTTTATTACTTTTATTTTTTATTTTTTTTGATCGGCAAAGATGAAATTTTATTAAAATAGGGAAAGGGGATCCAACAAATAGTTGGAACAAAACATACACCTGAAACGGGCAAAAGCCCAACCACCTAAGGGTCTACAAGGGATCACAAAATAGAAACTTTAAAGCTCAACCAAACACCCAAATAAAACAATACAGCCCAAACACCTAAATCCCGGCCCAACCCTGGACCAGCCCGCCCAAGCCAACCCCCAAAACCCTGACCACAAGGCGGCCGCCACGGTACAAACCACCGGAGGACCCAGCCTCGCCGTTAAGCCGATCCGGCCGCGCCCAGAAGTAGCAACCGGCGGCTAGAATCCGGCCTAAGAGGGAGACCACCAAAGCAACCACTGCTTGGGTACCAAAACCGACCACCAAAACACAACAAAAAACCCAAAAAAAAACCCCAAGCAACACGATCAACACAAGCAGCAGCAACCGACCAGAGAAGACAAACTGCCGGTCCCTCGCCCGAATGATATCTCAGAAAGGCCGCCAGTCGGAATTCGGCGCACAAAGACGACCAAGAGCAAACCAATCATGAGGACCGCAACCAACTCGCCGCCGCCGAAGAGACACCGAACAAAATCTGACCGCCATCTTTGCCAATCGATTTGAATAACACCTGCAACAAAAGAATTTAGAAAACCCTATCTACAGCTCCACCTCCAACACACCACCGCCCGACGCCTCCATCCAAGCAAACCAGATCAAAAAACCCCACCACACCGCCGCCCACGACTACTGATCAACTGAACACCCAATGCCGCTAGGCCTCCGGAGGGAGCCAAGGAAACCTCCGATCAGTGGCGGAGAGCAATACACCCAGCCGCCACACGCTCCCCACAAGAAAGGGCGGTGCCCAAGAAAAACAGAACGGAAAGAGGGAAAAACAGGGAGAAGGCCAGGTCTAGATCAGGAGAGGAGAGGGAGGAGAAAAAGAGATAGTGGGAGAGAAAGGAGGAGAAAGGAGCCCGGGGGGAGAGGGAGGGAGGCGCCTCCCCCCAGGCGGCGGCGGTGCCGAGGAGCCCTAGCAGAGAGTAAGGTAGAGAGAGAGGGTCTGATGTTTATTACTTTTATTACATGTGAAATTTTGTTCAAATTACTCAATATGATCCATAAACTTTGGAAGAGAAATAAGAACATTGCGGATTGGGCGGAACCGAACAAGATCTGTCAGAATTAGTATTTTTAGATCTATATCTGTCCGTAGCATGCCTCGGTTAGGTTCAGTTTGGTGTGAATCAAACAAATTAGACGATTCGGTTCATCCGTTCGACAGTCCTAGTTCTATCCATGTTCTTTGGCTCAGAAAACTGCCCCTCAAGCTACGTACAACATGGAACCAATGGATTAATGTGCTATCCAAACGATGAGGAAGCTAGGTGAGATTAGAGAGAAGAAGTGAAAGGCTTCGCACCTGGAAGAACAAATGTGAATAGAGAAGAAGAAGCCATCGAAGGATGGACCTTAACTCGATCGTAGGAGAGCTTTCAATTAATATTCTGATACCATGAGAACAAAACGATTTCAGACAAAAATCTGATATTTTGCCTATGCAACATAACAGATTCCTATTTTGGCCAAATAATCCATATGGATTTTTTTTCCCTTGTTCAATTTTTTTTTTCTGCATTTGTTTGGTTTTCATCATTTTTTTTTTTTGCGTATTATTGCTTCGTTGCGACGAAGGGAATCTAAAATGTAAAATTTACAATCGTGACGAGATTATTCAATTGAATATTTTTTCAAAGGTTAATAAAATCTTGTTTTTTGCTGTAAATTTTTTTTTTTCAACTATATATATAACCATGTGGGCCGGTCTTGGTTTTCAACTATTGGACCTTCAAGCTGGAAATGGGTTTTCACGTATGCTTTTGGGAAAATGACGGCTAATAACGAGTTTTGATAATTAATACCCGTCAAGTATATTTTCAGCATTAACAAATGTTCTCAGTATGTCCTTGACGGCTGTTAATTATCAAAACACGTCCTGGACCGTCATTTTCCTTGCTTTTTTTCGTGTGTATTGGGCTTATGAATCCCAAATGATTCCAATAAACTTAATTTGTTTCCATTTGCTTTCAATTTTTTTTAATAGTAATAATTTAGGTGTTCGGGCTAGGTGGCAAGTTTTGATTATCTAATTTTGGTTATGCCATTAGATAATTGTAAGATCAAAATTTGTTATCAAATATACAGGGTAATACTATCAAACAAAAAAGAGAATAATTATGAGTATCTAAGTGGGAATATTGAAGCTTCTGAATGGATTTTTTTTTTTATCGAAACGGCAAAAATATTATTAAGGAGAACTCGATAGGGTAAATCGAGAAAAGGAGAACTCAATGGATTTGGTTCATTTATACGTCCTGTTTTCTTATATTGCTCCATCAGCCTAATTAATTTCTTCCTTTTTCCTGTATGATGATACTTTTATTTGACCTTAAAAGGCCAACAAAAGTAAAAAATTATTAAGGAAATTAAAGTGAAAGCGCTAGGAATTATTCTGCAAATCAACAAACTGGAGAGCACTAGGGGAGAATAATTTTCAGCAAAAATCACATGTTTATTTAGGGCTGCAGAATGCTGATAAACGAACAAAACTTCTTGATTAGTTTGATCGAGCTCGTATATATTCGCTCCTCAAAGTTTGTTTGAGATCGGTTTGTTTGGTTACTCGGAAAAATCAAGCTCGAATAAATGATAGCTCGATCGGCTCGTTTCGCTTATGATTCTAAAAAACTCAAGCTACTCAAGATGGGTTTGTGTTTGGTTCGATTAAAGCTTTTTCGAGATCGATTCGTCTCATAAATAAGCCAATTCCTCAAACATATATATTTTTAAAGCTCGTTAAATTTTCAAACCAAATTTGAACGATAAACTGCTATGCTCGTTTCTTTCGTTTATCAGCCAGCCCTATTGCCATTATATTTGGGTATTCTAATTTTGCAAATCCAGTAGTTACCCAAATGGAATTCCCAACATTGAAACATATTCCCCAACGTAGAATTTCAGTGAAACCACTTCCTGCAGGAATATTTTGGTTTTCAATCTTCTTCTTCTTCTTTTTTTTCAACTTTTTTCATTTGTGGTTTTTTCCTCTCCTGTTTTATTCCTTCCCCACCCATTTAATTAATATCAAAACCAACCCAAGCTTTAATTAAAAAGTTGTATAATAACTTTAAATCTTTTTTCCGACATGAAATAAAGATGGTAAAGACATATACGAATAAATAAAGCTGCACAACACTAAGATTTTCTAATCGTCTTATCGAAGTTTTCATTGGGCTTATTTTCACACTACCTTTTATCACACGGGATAGGATCATATAATCTTTGACATAAAAAAAAGTAATTTGATTTAATTCCCTGGTATTTTTGTTCATAAAAGAGGGGACTTTTTACCACTTATCGCTGATCAAACCCTGTGGCCTCCCCCTTAAAAAATAAGTATTAATTTACAATTTTCAACATTATAAATAATAGGCTTACTGAAATAAAAAAAATGTAATATGGATCTTGTTTGATACTTCCTCTGTCCGGATTTAATAGTTATTTTTTGGAGTTTGTGTTATTTTTCAATCGATTATATCTTCCAATTTATAATATTTTACGTGGTTTCAAAAACATTGTATTAAAGAACTAATCGAGATTTATCAAACAAGATCCATATTCGATATGAAATTTATTACGGATTCAAAGATATAACCTATTTTTTAGCTGGTTAGAATAAAACTAGGGACAATTAAATCCGGACGGAGGGAGTAGTTGTCATCGAGATCTATCAAATCCTGCCAAAAAAAAAATTGAAAACTTATTTTCATAGGCCCATTATTTTTAAACTTGAAAATAGAATCTTATCTTTTAAGTACTTATTTGTGTTTCCAGAACGGGGCCTCTTGACTAATGTGAGCAGACAAACCACCAAATTGCGAAAAAAAACCCGGCCAATATTGTAGAAAAAAACGCAATTAGGAGGATGATCGAAGCTTTTTATTTTTTATTTTTTTCCCATTCTCTTTCATACTTCGTCATTCAAAAATATCGTAGTTGACGGGTTCTTGAAGATTTTTATTTTTTTTTATGGACTATAATGCGATCCAATTCCATGATACATCAAGCTAAATTTAATGTTCGTAATCATATGCCTTACCTAATCCTCTTGATTTTAATGGAGAAAAAGAAAATACAATCCCTATTGCTTAGGTAGGTGATGAGACACCACTAAATTAGCTACCTTTTGACTTGGAGCGGCCACCTCTTCTCATTCCCTTCTTTCCCCCTTGGATTTATACCCTAATTTGGGCGGTGGGAGGGGATGAACCAATCCCTGCCTTCTGATATAGTTTCTCTTTTCCCTTCTCCACCAAACTGCTTGGTGTTCGGCGCCATACTGCTTCTGAGTTTGTAGCCATGCGATCACCAGTGGCATTTTGGGTCGTCTGCTTGGGAGCTTGATCGGTAGGGGGATAAGTAAGAGAAGGATTGCTCAATGACAGAGGGGAATGCATTTTTTCTTTATTTAGTTTTTGTCCGGATTTAGTTCGGTTTCTGTCCAGATTTAATTCGGTTTCTGTCCAGTGGTTTGTTGGTCATGTACTTGGTATTAGTTTTATTTATTTATTTATTTTGGATAAGGGTGTTAGTTTTATTTTCTGCGAACCTAATCTCGTTAGGTGAGTTTGAATTATGGCTGTACATACCGTGCTCTGATTGTTCTCTCTAATAGTTTCTTCAGTCTGTGGACACCTATTTTCTCTCTATTGTATAGACTTCCGCCTCACAAAATACAATTTCTCACATTTGCAAAAAAAAAAAAAAAGGGTTGTTAGGGAAAATTTCCTCTTGAATAATCAATGTTTGCAAATTTCCCAGTCAAGATTAATTGACGGAGCTGAAAGCGAATAACCATTGTCAGTTAACATGACAAACTTCATATTCTATATTTATGCTATTAATTTTAGGGAATTTATTTTGTGGTTCATAAATTGATAATCACACTCTTCAAGGGGAGTGGCAAAATCAATTCTATATCACAATATTTAACCCGTAAATCAGTAAATGGATGGAAAATCATAGCAAACGGTACAGATATTAGAGGATTTACTTCGAGCATATTAGAGGATTTATATATCTCCCGTATTTGATTAATATTTTAAAACCAGCTATTTTCTCATCTCTATATCCAAATTATTTTACCTTTGATAATTTTATTATTCTTTATAGTTTGGTTTCCGAAGTTCGTGTCAATTTTAATGTACGCAGTCAAGAAAAAGCACAACTTTTATTGACTGGGTCAGGGTTTAATCACTTCTAATTCAGTTTTAGTATTTCTAGTAAAATTTTAGGGAAAATGATGTGTAAAGACCCGTAAATTCATAAATCGATTTAAATGTTTTAAATGGAAATAAAAAGGAGGAAATTGATTTAGAATTTTGAGAATTGAGGCTAAAGTGATAAAGTGTTGCATTTTGAGGGGTGAAAGTGTGAAGTGTGTATATGATTTGTGTGTGGGGTGAAAGGCAGGGAAATAATTTTCCCCAATCCTCACTCTCCCGTTCTCTTCTCTCTCTCTCGGTCTTCCTCTCTCTCACTCACTCATACCAAATTTCAACCAAAATCACCCAAAACCCAAAGAAAATAGCCTTCATTCCCTTGTGTATTGCGGTCCGTATTGCATTGGTTTGAGCTCGGTAGGGGCGAAATCCTTCCATTTTCGAATTTGGAGCTAGGGCTTGGAAAATCTTTCGATTTCGTTCTTCAATCTTTGAGGTAGGCAATTCTAACTTGCAATATATGTTTATGACTTGTTTCTATTGCTTGAATCATGCCCTTGATCGTTGTTGTCATTCTTGATGTTGTTGCTGTTGACAAACCATGTGATTCTGTCAAAAATCTGCTCGAAAGCCTTTGTTATCGATAACATTTCCATTGTTATCGATAACACTATGTTCTAAAGTCCAGAAAATCAATCGTTATCGATAACCCTTGTCATCGTTATCCCTAACGTGTCATCGTTATCCCTAACGTGTCATTGTTATCCCTAACGTTTGTCATTGTCATTGTTATCCCTAACGTTTGTCATTGTTATCCCTAACATAGCATCGTTATCGCTAACGTTTGTCATTGTTATCCCTAACACTGTCAGCGTTATCCCTAACGTTGCACCGTTATCCCTAACACTTGCCATTGTTATCGATACCCTCGCGTCTGGAACGATATTAACCCATTTGTTATCGATACCTCCCTTCATGGTATCGACAACGTTGCGTTTTGATTGACCTCAACCTATTGTTATCGATAACACTCGTAAAGGTTATCGATAACACTTTCTGTCTAGACAATTTTGCTGACTTGATCCATCCTTTATTGTTTTGGGTTCCGTTCACTTCTGAATCACTCCAAGAATTTCCCGAATGATCCCTTAACTTGAGTAATCATATCTAATGCCTTCATTGCACAGTCTTAATGCTCATTTGAACATGATTGTACAAAAATTGTTTATGGACCAAAAATGGATTTGAACGGTACGGATTGATTGGAAAAGGATTTTGAAACTTTGCGGACACAACGAAAATATACCAGGACATCCCGAAAGGGTAAAGAGCCTGGCAGAGGATATCGGGGTCCTATAAATGGCCCGGCATGAGCTATATGCTCCTATCAGGACATCCCGAATGGGTAAAGAGCCTGGCAGAGGACATTGGGGTCCTTTAATTGGCCCAGTAAGAGCTTCGGCTCATGACACATGTGCGAGATACATTTTGATTCACGATGCTTTCAAAGGTTACACGTTGATAAATATGATTGATTTTGGAAATGAAAGATTGAAGTTGGATTATTGTTGTTGCTCCATTCCGTTGGTCTCAGTTGCTGTTGTTCCTCTTGTTATCGTTCCTACATTTCATATGCATACATTGTTAGATTAGAGCTTTCTACTGGGCTAGTGTAGCTCAAGCCTTACTTTATTTTCAGGTGCTAACTCTGGACAGTAATTTCACGACGGGAGTGCATGGATTGTGGACACGATTTTGAAAGCTAACATTGAAGAGTTATTAAGGCATCTTTGTAATTTATTTTTGAAAGATGTATTTGTAACTCTAATTGTAAATATTTTGATTAAAGGATATTGTAAGCTTTTAATTTCTTTGATATTAAATGCTTTGAAAGATTTGGGGCCATTGAGCCAAAGATGTACTTTTGTGAACATTTGGGCGTTAGTGCGTAATTGATGGAAATAGATATGTTAACTTTCTTTTGGGGGATTGTACGCATTAATGTGAGACTTTATTTATAAAAATTCCTTTATAATTATGTTGAAAATCGAGGGTGTGACATGATGACCCAGGACATGGATAATAAAAATGTAAGATATAAGTGTTGAAAGAACGGCACGCAAAAACGAAAATGGATAATAAAAATGGGATGGAGGGAGTATGTGATTTGCTATCATCCCTTTACAGAATAGGGGATGGCGCTTTGTAGCACCGTGTTGCGCACCTCTGAGCCGTAGGATCGTGCAACTGATAGTTCGGTTCCCATCTCGGTAATGAACGGCTCTCAATCATTAGTTGTCGATACGAGATGAAGAGATAATGTATATCATACCCTGATCAGGATCGAAAGATTCTCCAAGTCCACCGGCTCCACTGATCTGAGCCCTTCCAGTGTCGCCTCGAGTTTCAAGAACGTGCGGCACCTTCATCTCCTCAGCAGGGGGAATCGCGAGGATCGGGAGCAAAAGGTATCGGTTAGGGTTTTGAATCGAGAGGGTTTATTTTCACCAGCTCGAGATGGAATTTATAGCTTACAAAGTTTATTTATAACTGGTAAGGAAAATTTCGGAAATACCCCCAAACATTGATCAAAATATCTAACGATACCTATTTGTAAAAATTTTTCAAATCACCTAATGGTTGTGTGATTTAGGTGAAAATCATGGGCATATAACCGGAAAGTGGAAGGATGCACTACAGCATTTGGATCAAATGAATCTAAACCGTTCCAACAACTTATCTCCATACCCTTCTGTTTTATAATAGAGACTAGTGCTAACCCGTGCCTACGGCACTACGGATTCCAGTTGGAAGGGAATAGCAGTTGTATGATTTAGGTAAAAATCATGGGCATTTAACCAGGAAGTAAGAGAATGCACTACAGCCTTTGGATCAAATGAATCTGAGCCGTTGCAACAATTTGTCCCCACATCCTTCTGTTTTATAATAAAGATATTAAGACATGGTTTGATAGCCACCAACCTGACCCAAAGGTATACTTGCGAATTCTCATTGATTAGTTCTATTGGTGATAGGGAATTACATAACAGCTTGCAGATTTCTGCTATGTGTACATTATTAGTTTTATTTGCTTCGAATTTGCATCCAACTTTAAGTAAAAGAGTCTTTCTCTCATATTGAAAAGAACAAGATTAGTTTTATTTTGTATACTATTCTTTGCTCTGACCTCCTTGCCCTCAATCTTTTTGGGGTTATTATAAGGGGGTCATAGGCCTTCTGAGTGGTTTCCAAAATCTTTATGGTAATGTTGATGGGCTGGGCGATCGATCTACATCTCTTCCCGTAGCCCTGAGGGGTAAAGTCATATTTCTTGACATTCTTCGAAGTGGTCTTGCTTTGGAAGGGTTCTAGAGAAGAAAAATCAACTATGACTGAATTAATACAATTTACCACTTGAAGAGCAATTAAGATTAAGATGTGATTTTTAGGTAGTATCTCATGTTAAACCAACTCAGTTTGATTTGAGCAACCAATCTGTTTAAGCTAACTCCGTCTGGTTCGTGTTTAGAGTCTTATCTTTATTTTCCAGTCAGTCCCAAACCCGGATAAAAGAGGAGGGTTGTGCGTTCGGTAACTGATAGTCAGCATGTAAAAAATTCCGTCAGATCTTTATGACATAAATCCAAATATGATTTTAGCCGACTTTAAGTGATTGAGACGTAAGGCTCGGTTTGGTTTGGTAATATGCTTAAGCTCAAGTTTGGGTATAATTAGTAAAAACTCGTTCCCAGTTGCCTTCCATGTTAATAAGCCAAACAAACATGAAGCTGTTTTCAAGCTAGTTAATTTTCGAAGTTCGATTCTAATTCAGCTCGATGAGTATATTTGCTATTGTCAGTTGAATCTGTTTTATGATGAGTTCAGCTCATGAGAAGGATGTGGATACGAATGGAGCTTGACCAACCACCACCGGACAAAGCTCATTTGGGACTAGCTTTATAAGTCTGCAATCTGCATATATGGCCAAACTCATTAGGTAAATTTTGTTGAAACTGTGTATCCATAGTTTGATTTGACTAGGGAGAGGGATGGACTGATCAATTTTGATGGTGAGGGTTTAGACTTTACGGCCTGCTTGGATGATTTCAAAAGAGAAGTGAAAATTAAGGAGGGGGTAAAAGTGGTGGGCCCCAAGGTTTGCCGCTGATTGGATTCTCCGTTTGCTCCCCTTATTTATTTTCCTCCGTTCTTCCTTTTTACTCATACAAGGGTTTTACCCATGAAACTTTTGGGCTCCTCCAGGGCTGCCCAAATTTTATCCGGCTTGGAGGCGTGAAATTTGGACGAAATCACCCATGTTTATCCTCTTTCTCCAACTCAAAAATTCCTTATTTAGTTTCAGGGCTCTATTAGGGTTCTCATTAAAAAGCTTAGAGTCAAAAATTCATTATGACCATTTAAGATAAAATGATCAGAAAAATAAAATTTTCGCACCGATTCAAATGGATTGAAAATCGGAACACTTAATTTTTTAACTATATTTTTTAATATATAAATGGTGTAAAACAATAAGTGTTCCAATTTTCAATCTATTTGAATCAGTGCGAAAATTTTATTTTTCTGATCATTTTATCTTAAATGGTCATAATGAATTTTTGGCTCTAAGGCCTTTCAATGAGTACCCGAAGACTCCTTATTTAGTTTCAAGACTTTCTTAGGGTGCTCATTGAAAGGCCTTAGAGCCAAAAATCCATTATGACCATTTAAGATAAAATGATCAAAAAAATAAAATCTTCGCACTGGTTCAAACGGATTGAAAATTAAAACACTTAATTTTTTACACCATTTATATATTAAAAATATAGTTAAAAAACGTTTTTTAATATAAATTTTTTAATTAATTAATTTTGTTTATACTTCCAATTGTCCAAAATTGATTAAATATATTGATTTTGAAATTATATACTTATTTTAATACATAATCAAATTTAACACTGCACATGGGCAAAATAGTCATTTGACAGTTTTTCCCATCATTCACCCCTTCTTATCTCCCCATTCTATAAACTATCCAAACAAAGTCAAATTTTATCCCCCTTTTTAATACCTCATCCAAACCACATAATATTTTATCCCCCCTCCATAAATATCAAATCGATGTGGGCCAACCCATCAAAATTAATACCTCTTACTATCTTATTCGCCCTTCATATTTGTTACTCCCGATTTTTTACCCGCATCCAATCGGGCCCTTGCGGCCTGCTTGGATGCAGTAAAAGGAGGAGTGAAAATAAAGCAGGGGGTAAAAGGGGTGGGCCCGATGGTTTTGCCATTACTTGGGTAGCCAATTCGTTCCCCTATTTTCTTTTCCTCCATTCTTCATTTTCACTCTTTCAAGGGATTCACCCATGAAACTTTTGGGCTGGTCTAGAGTTCCCCAAAAGTTATCCGGCTATAGAGGGGTGAAATTTGGACCAAATCACCCATGGTTTTCCCCCTTTCCCCAACCCCAGGCCTCCATTGCTTCTTCGTTTCTGTCGCCGACCCATTGTTGTCTGTGGAGTAGAGAAAAAAGGGTTTTGGTGCCGATTTGAAGTGCAGTGCATATTTGCTTTGTGAACTCAGGTATGGCCTCCATTTTAGCAGATCTATGTGTGCGTGTGTGTATGGCTCCTCGTCTGTTGATTTATTGTTTTGTATGGCTCCAAAATGGAACAGACATGTGTGTGTGCGCAAAAAATAAAGGGTCCTCTTTTGTCTCCTCCATTTTTAGATCCGTGTGTGTGTGCGCGCATATGGGTCCTGTTCTGTTGAATTTGTGTTTGCTATGCCTGAAAAATTGAACACCTCTGTACGTGCATGAATGAACTGTGTTTATTGGGTTTCGAAATGTGCAAGGGTTTCTTACCAGGTTTCGAGTACAACAAGATTTGAACTGTGTTTTGTGTGTTTTTTGTGTATTTTAGGGTTTCGATTAGTGCAACGGTTTCTGACTAGGTTGTGAGTAAAACAATGGTTTGAACAATGACGCATGAATTTTATTTTTTCAGTACTGTTGTAGTTTAAATTGGGTTTTGATTATTGGAAGTGGTTTGTTTTCTTATTATAGCATGATAGCATCATATATGTGGCTGCAATATGTTGTTTTTAAAGTTATTGTTTCATGCCTGCCAAGGGTTTGGATGAATAAGATGAAACCCCAAAGAAAAGCCTAAAAATACAGCCCGAACTTGGTATGTATTGTGTGTGTATGAATAGTGTAACGCCCCCAAAATTAGGGTACGTTAAATAAGACATTTTCATTGAAATTTCAAAATAGAGTCTAACTCTTTATTACAACATAACCCCCACAGGAGTACTTTTATTACAAAAGGAAAGGAAACTAAGGCTTCCTAACTACAGCTCCTCTCGCTTCTTCATCCTAGCCAGCTCCTCAGCTCCGGACGCCTCCAAGTGAACTGTTCATCTTGATCATCTATAAGGTCTGACACATTATACCAGCGTCGCCACCGATATAATATGTCAGGGTCACCAAAAAGGCAACACCGTGAGCTACAACGCTCAATAGGAAATTCTTACCCACCAACCTTACAACTAACAATCACATATTCAAAATTGTTAATCATCTATCGTTGGTATCCAAGGTTTCAGAGTTTCTCCTACGCGACTCATCGTAGACCGTGTCTCCATTTTCCACTTACAAAACAACCTTTCAAAAATATTTGCATTGGCTCCGTACCGCGGATAACCAAGC
This sequence comes from Rhododendron kiyosumense, assembly GCA_019656275.1. Lineage (NCBI taxonomy): Eukaryota > Viridiplantae > Streptophyta > Magnoliopsida > Ericales > Ericaceae > Rhododendron > Rhododendron kiyosumense. The sequence continues at coordinate 4,284 of BPLS01012745.1, read as the reverse complement.
CATACACACCCAACCTCGGTTCCGCCGTTCCGGGTTCCCGAGTATCCTCACAATGGTTCCGCCGCACCGGGTTCCCATTGGCACACATTGCATTGGCTCCGTACCGCGGATAACCAAGCCACACACCCAACCTCGGTTCCGCCGTTCCAGGTTCCCGAGTATCCTCACAATGGTTCCGCCGCACCGGGTTCCCATTGGCACACACACACATACACCATTCACATAATACCCTCGAAATGGTCATTATGTGGTTTCAAAAGTATTTCCTTCTTTGGCAAACACATCACTTCCTTGTTATCAAACCCTAGGTGCCATGTTTCTACTTTCTCGATTCTCGTGTCTCATTAACATGCACAAACTCCGAGGCAGGACAAAAGTAAACATGAATCGCTTCAAACAAGATCATTCAACATACTCAAATCAACGCTTAAAGTATAACGCCACAAGTAATACGAACAATTCACATAAGCATGCTCATAATCATTTTCAAGATCAAAATTCAAATACTTGAAATGGAAAGTTTATAAAGATAACCTACTTTGAAATGGAAGATAACGAGATCTTACATATACATAGGGATAGGGTGAGAGTATCCTACCTTGATCCGAAACTAGTCAGGGCCGAATAAGCTAGTTGGAAAATTCTACGGGTGGTGAATCTGGACCGAACTTCGGGCGGCAGTAACTCCGTCAATCTTTGGCCGAATACGATCGTTCTTGGGTCGAAATCGAAGATCTCGAAACCCTCTACAACTTTCGTGAAGGAAGTTGATCCTAGAAACGACTTTAGGTAGAAGAAAAATAGGGATAAACGAAGTGACAGTAAACTGTCTGGAAATGAAAATCCGAGATTTTCACTGAACTTTGGATAACAATATCTTTGTCATTTCTTCACCGATTGGGGTGGTTCTTGGGTCTAACTTGAAGGTTTTGAAGTGCTCTACAACTTTCCCGAAGGAATTTAGTTCTAAAAACTAATCTAAACAGGAGAAAACTGGGGATTTCCGAAGGGACAGTAGGCTGCCTAGAAATGGTTTTTAGAGAGAAGGAAGAGCAAATGCTTGAGGTGTGAGTTCAAAGCATGAGAATGACCTTCTATTTATAGGCAAAGCCTTGGCCCTCTCCTCTCTCTCTCTCTCTCTAAGTCTCACTTTGACACTTGGCATGAATCTTGGAAGATCAAAGGCAAATCTCTAGGCTTGCATGGCTAGGATTTGATCTTGGAACTAATTTGTGGTGGAGATGAAATTGGTACAAGATCCAAGGGTCTAACAATTGCAAGGTGTACAAAAGAGTACAATGGAGGTTAAGATTTTTGGTTGGAAGAATAACTACCAAGGATATGAAAAATAATGGAAGATCATGGTGGTACAATCCAAATCTTCCCTTCCTTCTTCCTTCCTTCCCTCCTCTCTCTCTCTCCTCTCTCTCTCTCTCCTCTCC
>BPLS01012744.1:7537-17643 GCA_019656275.1 Rhododendron kiyosumense | reverse complement strand
TATATATATATATATATATCGTTCCTCCAAGACCCAGAACCCTAGCTTATATTTTTACGTATGGGTATGTATGGAAAACTAACCAAAACCCATGTTCTCTCCTAAATTATAGCTAATTAGTTAATTAGAATTGGATAAAACGTAACAGAATTCATAAAATTACCATCCGGTACCACTATTTTACTCAAAATTAATCTCATACCCCAAATATTACAATCGTGTCAACAATATCCATAGGGCGCACAAAATAATTAATTGAGACCCAACCACAACTCCAATTAATAAACAGCCAATATAATTAATTAAATAAATGAAAATGCTAGACCGTAACATTAACCAACGGAGACAAACCCCTTGGGTTGTTTTCTACGCTTCTTTTCCTTTTGACAAAGTATGATGTTGAGGGTTCTGGTTAGTTTGTTGTACTCTTGAGAGCTGAATCTGATTTCAGTTTAATTTTCAAGTTTTGTACCTAATCTGAGCCAGATTCTGTAGAATGACTGACCTTTCTTGATTTGTGTACTTTTCGTAACTTTGGCATCGTTTTTCATTTCGATGATAAAGTTTTCTCGTTTTGGTATCAAAAAAATGTTGAATGCCATTCGTTTAGTTAAACGCTGATTACAACTTTTAACCAAGGGATCTCGACTGAAGACCATCATCACCCGCTAGGAAAGGGAATAATGTTTTGCTTATAATCAACGATTGCAGTAGATTAATGTTTAATAGTAATCTAACAAACATAACAGAAAAAGCTATTTCGTTCACTGCGATTTATTTAAGCTTTCATTCTCCAAAAGGGGGAGGCGATAGACCAAGATTGAACTAGAGGTGGTAATCCTAACACATATTTCTTTGACTCGTCCAATCCGCCCATTTATAACCCAACCCAATCCATCCATATTACATAATGGGTTGATATGGGTTGAACCCATATCAACCTATATTTACATGGATTTAGATGGGTTAAAAATGGGTTCAATATGGGTTGAAACTAAGACTTTGTTTGGCTTTTCAGGTGGAACGGCCCAGGAATGAAAAGAAAAGATGGGTTTCCCGTACTCTCCCTCCGTTCTTTTATTACCTCCAGAAATGAATTTTCAAATTTTCTTAGAAAATGGGGTCCACATTCTTACTAGCCAAACCTTTTTTTTTTCTTTTTTCCCAACGAAATGGAACCAGCAAAACTTACAAATCACACACACACACTTATTCAGTTATTCTTTTCGCATTCCCTAATGAAGGACAAAAAAAAATTTGCATTTATTAATTTTACGTCAGGCCGACTTTCATGCACCCTCAGCTAATTTTTTGGGCAACTAATCAAGTCGCTCACAGACAGGTGGACCAACTATTTTTGAAAACATCCAAGACAAAACCCAAAAAGTTGGTTGTTGGGGTTTATCTTGAATATTACAAAAAATATTAGGGTAAAAGTAAAAAATAAAAATAAAAAATTTTCAATTCTTTCGTCGAGACAAATTAATAGGGATAAAAAGTTTGTCGGAAAAAACAAATACAAATACAGTAAATGAAGAAACACTCTGTTTCTCTCTCCTCATCATTCATGTTCATGAACTTCCTAGTTCCCACTTCTCGTCACTATTTCTGCGAGTCTATGCGATCCCCTCTCTCTCTCTAAGAAAATTTGGGACAAATCAGAGAAGGGGTGGGGGGAGAAGGAAAAAAAAAAAAAAAAAAAAGGAGGAAAACGGGTCGGGTCGGGTCGGGCGGGTTTGGGTTCGGCTTGACCCATATTTGACCCGACTCATTTCAACCCGCAGACCTTTCGACCCATATTTGACCTACGACCCGTTTCAACCCGCCCAAATTTGCCCAAACCCGCCCATTTGCCACCTCTAGATTGAACTATAGAATTTTAACAGAACAAGAAAAGCTATCTTTTAGAGACAGTTCTCCTTCTTAATGAACCGGAGGGTGTCCCGCCAACGAAGCAAGAGAATGGTGGCTGTGCTTGAAAAAAGTTGGAGATTTTCTCCAACAATAAGTGAGCGCATGAGAACAATAGGTAGTAGACTTTGTAATGGGCAGTCGGTAAACCGTGGTTCAGGGTTTGGTTCGAACATAGGTCTTTTGATCCGGAGGTGGTCCTCAATCTCTTAAAACTACAAGTAATGTTCGTTCCTCAAGTTCCTACGAAATTGAACCAAAAGTTAAGGAATAACCAGTTAAGCCACAAGATGCGATCTAGACACTCAGAACCACACCTATAATCCAAGTCAATTCACGAGGTTTTTTAAACCCACCGGTACACGAAAAAAGAGGACTTTAGTATTGCGCTAAAGAAGTCAATTGTAAGCACGACTTGGGTTTTTCAAAAATATTGAAAAAGATGGACAAGAATGTGACTACTGACGAGACAGAATGTGACTACTGACTTGGGTTTTTCAGATATGTTTGTTCAATTGGGCTTGCATGCTTGAGGTTATAATCACAGTTATTACTAAGCAATTGCTGAGCTTCATTCCACTTAAGACCCCACTTTAACATGTGATGTGGCAGAAATTGTAAATTTTGAGTCTGGAAGCGTCAAATATAAGTACATAACATGTGATGTGGCAGAAATTTCCACTAATTAAGAGCCCAGTTTAACAATTCTCGTAATTAATAAGTAAGACTAAACATTATCATCCGCATTGATCGCCAATTTTTTTCAAATGCTTAGTCCTTTGAACATACTGCATGTTTCAAAAACAAGAGAATAGAAAAACACACGCAAAAGAGGGAAAAAAGAAAAGAAAAGGAAGCTTCTACTGGGCAACCTCTTGTCTTGCACTTAGTCAATCGTAATTGATAACGGCTTGGGTTTTCCAAAAATTGGAAAAAATTCGGCCTAGATTGTGACCAATGACTACTGTACTAGATTGTGACCAATGACTACTGTACTACAGCCTCCTCATGTGACCAATCACTTGAACTACACCTTAGAGACACATTAACCACTCCCCTCTCACATACATGTGGATCCCGTTTCAGTGGGACCCATCTGTGTGTGAGAGGGGTGTGATTGATGTGCCTCTAGGTGATGTGCCTCTAGCATTTTGGATTCAGATATGTTTGTTCAATTGGGCTTGCTTGAGGTTATAATCACAGTTATTACTAAGCAATTGCTGAGCTTCATTCCATCCACATATATCGCCTTTTTTTTTTTAAATGGCGAAAAATTTATTAAAACGGGAATAGGGAAGGGGAATCCAACCAAAGGTTGAAAAATAGTACAAGACAAGAGACAAAAAGCCCTAACTCCTGAGGTCTAGCAGTTACAATCAAATAAACAAAATGCAGGAGCCCGAACTGCAACCCAGATATACATTAAGCCCAACTCCTAACCCGGCCCAAACCAAGGGCCGGCCCGCCCTAACCGAACCCTAACCCAAGAATCTCCAAAACCGCCATCGCTATACAAAACACCGAAGCCACAACTCACCGTTAAGCCACGCCGGCGACTCCCAAATGTAGCGGCTGGCGGAGGGCTCCGGCCTACGAAAACGAGGGAACGGAGAAACCGGACTCGGGCAAACCACCACCAAGCAAAACACAAATAGCAGCAAGCAAACAAAAGAACGTTAGTGATCATATACAGAAAATAAGATCCCCGCGCCGGGGAAGCAAAAAAGCAGCCAAGATCCGTAACGGGCAAAAACTCGACAGCCTAAGCACCATCCATAGGAGATCCGACCACCTTCGCAAACAACCACCAACATCACCACCATAACTGCCGCCACCGCACCACCACCACCCCGACCACCAAAACCCAACAGATTCGCCACATATATCGCCTTAGCTGTATAGGCTTTCAGAATTTTCAACCATTCGACCAAGCAAAGTTTGAAAGAGCTACACTCACTGACTTCACTGTTGAGTACTCCTAACACTTTCCTCTTGAGCATTTTGGAAAACTTTGAGGTGTATAACATGGTGACACAATTCATTGATTAACAGAACTAAAAAAAACGCAGACAGAAAAATCTCATTAGCTTGTGTTTTTAATTTACAGCGTCCTCCTGTTCTTAATTTTCCGTACGGAGATGTTAATCACAGGCAAAAGCTCTATGCGGGATTGTAGACAGGTCAGATAGGATGCTAGATTTTGGTAATTCAATTCGAATTATATTGGATCGGATTCGGGTCCAATCCGGTCAACCAAGAATTGTAAAACCACAAGAATAAACACATTGAGAAGTTAAAAAGAGCTTTTTCCGATCATCCCCGTAAGCAAAATTAGGAACAAGCGGAAGCTGTAAAATCACCGGCTTGCTTTTTTTCTTTTTCTTTTTAAGGTTGGGGTTTTTCTTTTGGCCTTAGATTCTTTTGGTGTTAGCGGGTTTTTGGCTTTCATTTTGGTTTGTGGTGTTTTGGTTGGCATCTAGCCTTTGGGTCGTTTTGGTTCTCTAGTGGCATATGCCGGTGTGCCAGTGGTCCTTCCAATCTTTGTAATTTTTTTCAAAGATTAATAAAGTTTCTTTTGCCGAAAAAAAAACTCACAAGCTGTTGAGAATTTGAAGTCTGTGTTTTTTGCTGTTAACCCAACTTTACCAAAATATAATTGCCAAAGACTTGGATTCAACAATGATAGCATTGAGTGGTAGACCTGGTGGTGTTGTTTGAAGATGTAATGATGCATTAACATGTACATCACGTTTGCACCCAAAGCCCTTGGAAAGAATGCAGGAGATGCTCTGTTTCCACATCATGGCCACCAACTTCAAGTGATTAATTGTTTGTCTATGTAGCATAATTTTTTGGTTTTGTCCTTAATTTCTTTTTTTGTTTGTTAGTTTTATACCAAACTTTTATGTTATATGGGTTCGTCTCGACGAGAGGAATCCGAAAAGTAAAAAATTATGACTTTTACTTAAGTATTTTGGGAAATATCCAAATAAAAGCTCCAAAAGTCAGTTTTTGAACTTTTTCTTGGATATTTTCCAAAATATTTGTGTAAAAGTCATAGTTTTTTACTTTTCCGATTCTTCTCGTCGAGCCGAACTCATATCACATAAAAGTTTGGTGTAAAACTACCAAACACAAGAGAAATTTTGAATAAGGACAAAACCAAAAAAGTTAAGGTGCATAAGTAATCACTAGTGTGAACGCCAAAGATGGGAAAAGAAATAAGGGGAGAGAAAAAGAAAGGACGAAACACAACAAAACGGGAAAGTACAAAAACACCCAAAAAGGAAGGTTCCACGGAAACTCGTGGGCATCTTCTAATTGGGAAAATCTTTCTTTACGAAGGCTCCGTCAAGAAAGTTTATGGAGGCCAATCTCGGCCATCCAAAAGTATTTTGGGCGATCCAGATTAAAGATAAACTACCTACGGTAATAAATATTTCTTAACGTTGGTAGATTAAAATGTATCTCAACCGTTGATTGCCGAAACGGACGTGGCTCCTTTCCGTGAAGAACCTATTCAGCCGTGAATAAGTTTATCTCATATTAATTTAGTCTTGCACTTGAGTCTATTGTAAGCACAACTTGAGTTTTCCACAAATTTGAAAATTGGGACTAGAATGTGATGTGACCAAGAAAAGTTTGAAACAGAAACACTCACTGACATCATTGTTGACTCCCAAGTCTTTGCTCTTAAGCTTTTTGGAAAACTTGGTGGTGTATAAAACGGTGACACAACTCATTGATTAACAGAACTAAAAAACACAGACTGCAAAATCTCATTAGCTTGTATTTTTACAGCTTCCTCTAGTTCTTAATTTTCGTACGGAGATGTTAACCACTGGCAAAAGCTCTGTGCAACTTCTCCATGTTTTTCTCCTTGTGGTTTTACCATACTTGACCCATGCTCTTGCACATTCGTCCTCAAGAGTTGGAGATGCTGAAATAATCAGGTGCATAGAGAGGGAGAGACAAGCTCTCCTCAAGTTCAAACACGCTCTTATCAGTGATTATGGCCGTCTCGCTTCGTGGGGGAGTACTAAAGACTGTTGCAAATGGAAAGGGGTCCACTGCAGCAGCAACAATACCTCAAGTCACGTAACCATGCTCGATCTTCATACAACGTATGATGATGATGTTCTTCATTATCAGCCAAATGTTCTTCCTTATCAGCCTCTGAGAGGTAAGATTAGCCCTTCATTGCTTGAATTACACCATTTGAGGTACTTGGACCTTAGTGGGAATCTTTTGTCAGATAGGTGTATCCCAAAATTCATTGGTTCCCTCCGCAGATTACGATACCTGAACATTGCATTTAGTGGTTTTTCTGGCCAAATTCCTCAGCAGTTCAAGAACCTTTCCAATTTGAGGCATCTTGATCTCGCCTACAATCATCTCGGATACGATTCTAGACTGAAGAGCGAAAACCTTGAGTGGCTTTCTCATCTTTCTTTACTAAGTCACCTTGACCTTTCTGGGGTTGAACTCAGTAAAGCAACTGGTTGGGTTCAATCAATCAGTAATCTCCCTCTCCTCAAAGAGTTGTACATATCTGATTGTTCCCTTCCTCATGTCACTCATTTTTCCTCTTTCCGTTTTAATTCTTCGGTGACCTTATCCACGGTTGATCTTTCTTCCAATAGTCTATCTTCTTCGATATTCAACTGGTTGTTCAACTTCAGTAGCAGCCTTGCTTATATTGACCTCGGATATAACGAGTTAAAAGGTTCGATTCCAGATGCCTTTGGAGACATGGTTTCCCTCACAAACCTGAGTCTCCATCAGAATCAACTTGAAGGTGGCCTTCCAAAATCCTTTGCAAATTCAAGTCATTTGCAGTCTTTGCATTTGTTTGGTAATAACATAATGGAAGAGCTTCACGAGTTTCTGCAAAAATTGTCTGGGGCAGAGAATTCATTAGAGAGTTTGGTTTTATCTATCAACCGGCTTAAGGGTCCATTGCCTGATTTCACTAGATTTTCTTCGTTGAGAGAATTGCGTCTTGGTGATAATCTGTTGAATGGGTCATTCCCAAAAAACATTGGAAACCTTTCGAGTCTTGTTTATCTGTCTTTGAGGGGGAATCAAATTACAGGGTCAGTCCCCGATCTATCTCTGTTTCCATCATTGGAAAGCTTATGGCTTGAAAACAATCGGTTGAATGGGACTATAGACAAAAGTATTGGACAGCATCACAAGCTTGAGTCTTTCAATTGCGCTTCCAACTCATTAAAAGGTTTAATCTCTAAAGCCCACTTCTCTAACCTATCCAGTTTGCGGTATTTGGCCTTGGCTAATAATGCACTAACTTTTAACTTCAGTCCTGATTGGGTTCCCCCTTTCCAACTTGATGTTATAATGTTGTCGTCTTGCAAGTTGGGTCCTCATTTCCCGAAGTGGCTTCGAACTCAAAACGAATTTTATCTGCTGGATATCTCTGGCAATGGAATTGCAGGTAATATTCCCAGTTGGTTCTGGGATCTAACCCCGAGATTAAATTATCTAAATCTATCTCACAACAAGATTAACGGCTTCTTGCCTGATTTATCTTTGAAGTTTCCCTACGCTACAGGTATAGATTTAAGTAATAATCTTCTTACAGGTCCAATACCCCTAGTTCCTTCTAATGTATTGTCTTTGAATCTCTCCAAGAATAAGCTTGGAGGCTCCCTTTCATTCATATGTGCAATTACTGGAGAGGATCTCGTCTATCTTGACCTCTCAAATAACCGACTATTTGGGGAGCTTCCATATTGTTTGTCCCACTTCAAAAAAGCATCCATCCTTAGTTTGGCAAACAACAATTTTCATGGGGAAATTCCCAGCTCAATCGGCTCGTTAAGTCAAATAAAATCATTGAACTTGCGCGATAACAATTTGTCCGGGGAAGTGCCTTCTTCTCTTAAGAGATGCAAGAAGCTGAGTATTATTGACTTAAGAGGTAACAGATTCACAGGAATAGTACCAGCATGGTTAGGGACACACTTGACAAGTTTGATTGTCCTTATTCTTCGGTCCAATGAGTTCAACGGAAGCATACCTCAGCAGACATGTAATCTTCACCGCATTCAAGTCTTGGACTTATCCCAGAATAATTTGTCAGGAAATATACCACCATGCTTATCCAATTTCACTGCTCTGGTGGAAAGTAAGGATTCTGATGCCACGACAATTCTTAATTACCCAGCATATGTTGTATCTTCTGGCGGCAGGTTTATGTTTTCTTACATAGGCCCATATGCAGCTAATGCATTTGTGCAATGGAAAGGACAAGACCAGGAGTACGGTAAAAATCTGAGACTACTAAAGATCATTGATCTTTCTAGCAATAGGTTATCTGGAAAAATTCCTGAACAAACTGGGAGCTTAGCAGGGTTGCATTCCTTGAACCTCTCGAGAAACACTTTGACTGGAAAAATCATCCAAGAGATCGGTCAGATGGAGATGTTGGAATCTCTTGACTTGTCTGCAAATAGACTTTCTGGTGGAATTCCTGGAAGCCTTGCTCATTTAAATTTTCTAAGCGTTGTGAACCTGTCAAGTAACAATTTGTCTGGCAAAATCCCATTAAGCACGCAACTCCAAAGCTTTAATGCTTCTGCATATTCTGGCAATCCTGAACTTTGTGGGGTTCCACTTCCCAACAAGTGCCCAGGAGAAGAAAAAACAGCAGAATCTCCCAAAACAGCTCATCCCAAAGAGAAAAACATTCAAGAAGAGGAGGATAGTTCCATTACTCAAGGATTTTATGTTAGCATGGGGCTTGGTTTCTTCTTCGGATTTTGGGGAGTTTTTGGCACTATACTTTTCAATAGTCGGTCTCGACATGCATTTTTCATGTTCCTGAACCACATAGTGGATTGGATCTATGTGACCATTGCATTGAACAGGGCTAGACTACAAAGGAGGCTTTAATTAGATCTTATTGGTGAGTATCATTCTCAAAATTTTGCCTTCCCTTAATTTTTTTTGGTTGATCACTATATAGGTGTGAAACACTTCTTTTAAATCCTATTTAGGATTCAATCACAAGCATTGCTCATGTTCTCGGACTGTATCAGCGCAGAGTCTAACCACAATGTATGTGCAGGTCATGTTGCAGAACAGGACTGTTTGGTCCTGAAATTTCTATGGTAACTTATACTACTACCCTAGTTTTTAACTACTAAACAGCTTGGTATCCCTCATATGTTAGCTGTCATTTTTTTTATTACAAGATCCTAAAATTAGCATAAGTTTCAAGATTTGCAATTTAATTGGGTAATTATTGAGATCATATATCATCGCTCCCTTTTTTTCTTTCCTTTTTTGGAAAATCCGCTCATTGTTAGAGTGATGGTGACTTAAATTTGGGTTTTTCTATATCCAATCGTCACATTGATTGTACGATTTTCTTTTTTTCCTTCATTTTTTTGCAAGAAGCTCCTAGAAACGAGTTTACAATAGAGGTTGCGGAGCTTTTGCCACTTCTCTTTACTAGACCTTCCATATATTTCCCAAAGGAGTTGATACTAGTTTAATGTGTCATTGCAATTAAATCACGTGTTTAGGACCACTTAATCTTCCATTTTGTACTATGTATATTGTGAATTGGGGATAGTTCTGGCATACTGAGTATACTAAATGGCACAGTTTGAATACCACATGCTCAGTTTCTTACTACTTAAACAGCTTATTGATAAGGATTGCTGTGATTTGCTACAAATAATGTTTGGTTGCGGCACCTTTCCAAGGAGATATCTAAATTGGCTACTTTTTATAAGATCTCACCGGTTCTCTTGAAAGGTTGTTCAGTGAGCCCATGCTTTAGAAGCACATGCCTTAGTTGATTTTGTTGATTGTCTTGGGGATAGAAGAGTGGTCGCTTCACACACCACAGATGGTTCTTCTTACCCTAGACTTGCTAGTTTCCCTTTTTGTGTTTATGTATGTCGTGAAATTGATATCCTTGCTATTAATGAAGTTACTCCCATTGAGATTTTATCTATATATATTACAAGAAGTGTTCAGGGAACATTTTTGGATAAGTTTCGTCTTGACCCCTGCACTTTGACCTCAATCTCACTTACAGAATTCAACTCTTCTTATGAAACCTTTGCCATGATTAATGTTGGGGATGCAGACAACTTTCAGCAACAGAGTTCAGCAACAGAGGTCCGTGACCAGCGCGGAGAGTTCCGCGATAGGCAAGCACA
>BPLS01012743.1:0-11856 GCA_019656275.1 Rhododendron kiyosumense | reverse complement strand
TGTTACGCCCAAGTTTTATTTATTTATTTAATTAATTATATTGTCATTTATTAATTGAGAGTTTTATCATGAGGGTCCTATTTAGCAATTTTCTTTTGCTGCATTATATAGTTACTATGTGCATTATTATAGTTTGAGGGTGTGAATATAATTATTAATTACAATAGTTAGTCTATATCAGTTGGATACGTTAATTATCAAGTCAGCTACAAATTAGGGGTTTTACGTTAGTGGGTAGTTTTAAAGTTACATGTGAAGAGATATTTTAGCGTAGTAGGGTTTCTCTTTGGAGAGAACGTTCGAGATAGAAAATTTGAGAGGAGGAATCGAGAAGACTGAATAGGAGAAAGAAGCCGCAGACTTCTGGTGCGTGATCGGGTAAGAGATTCTCGATCCCTTTATTTTGTTCCATATTGGGTTCCATTCTTTAGGCGTCAATTGCTTTTCTTTTAATCCTGTTGACATATGGAGTAGTGGAGATGGAGATGTTGTGTGTGATTAGGATGTGAGACCAGGTGTCAAATTGTGCATGGCGGTGTGCGGTGCTGCGTGTGCCTGGCGAAGTGGTGTGTAGCGGTGGATGTGACGATTTAATTAATGCAACAGGTGTTTAGCTTGGAGTTTGTACGTTGATTTTTTTATATTGACAGTTATAGATTTGCAGTGGAGTAAAATGGTTTGGAGTTAAATTGTTATGAGAGTTGGTGGAAGAAGTAGTGGCGTGGCAGTAGTGAGATTTGGGCTTTTGTTTGCTACAGATAGGTTAGCAATTAAGATTAGCCTAGGTTTTTACTTTATTTTGATAGGAAATGATAATCTGTGTTTACATCAGTGCGTATTTGAATAGTTGGTCATCCCATGTTTTGTTATTTTGTTCAGGATAGCCACTTTTCGCATACATACGTTGTTCGATCGCATTAATACTTTTTGGACTCAGGTGAGTGGTTAAGCATGTTACGTATTTTCGAACTTCCCCATGTCCCTTAAATTATTGTTTAGAAGATTTTATGATTGGAATTGGAAACCTGTAACTGTTTATTTGGTTACTCAAATCGGCATGCGGTAAAACATTTGGTGGAATCTTTTATTGTTTGAATAAATCTTTTTGGTGAGAACTTTGTGAATATTATTGGGAACATATTTTGGAAAGTCCAGGGAAATTAATCCTCTGTGTGCGGGTGACTCTGGCCATTAGGGAAGAGACCGGATTAGGCCGGTGACCCTAATGCTCAACGGTTGTTATTGACCGGATCATTCTTAGGGAAAAGTTCCACGGGCTGCCTACTCGTGGTGACTCTATGTTTTGATATTGGATCCAATTATGAGACATTTATTCACTGGCATTTGGTTCTATCGATATTGATTGTGGTTCCCCATGTTGTTGGAGGTTGGTTTGTGATCACCATTAAGATTTATTGGTAAATGGTTTATGGCCAAATTTGTTGGTTTGATGTACACCTTTGTATGCCAAAATATGTTAACGTGATAATTTATTTTTAGCCATTTTAGAACTGTATTATTATACATGCTTTACTACTCACTGAGCTCGTCAGCTGACGGATTTATTCCAACTTCTTTTTCAGGTAAGTTGGGGACTTAGGCAGGGACTCTGGTGGCATCTCGGGGATTTCTTGTGTTAACCTCCATAGGGTGTCTCATCTTAGTTTTAATTTAATAATCGCTTCCGCATTCGAAACATTTATCAGAAAACGGATTCTTTTTATTATTATTTGATCACTGGATATGGTTGGTTCATGGGATGTTTGTGCCCCATGTTTATTTATGATGAGACATATTTGGCTTTGGATTTGATTAATAACGAAGAGCAATCGTGTGAATTTTGGCTACTTAAATTTATTCAGGCTGCGTGTTCCATGGATTAGCCTCATGGATCACGGCCGGTCATTTCTCATTTTTGGGGTGTGACAATTGTGGTATCAGAGCCTAGGTTTTAAATTTAAAAAAAAAAAAAAAAGAAAAGAAAAGAAAAGAAAGAAGCATTTTTACCTCTTTATTCATTTTATATCATGTTCATTTAGTGGAGGTCCGAGTCCCCAGAGTCCTTTAGATTGATGCATACTTATTTATCAGTTATTGCCTTATATATATTGCCTCATATTTATGTCTAGATTGTTCTTTGGTAAAATTCAGGAGATGGATCGTCCACGTCGTAGGACTAGGTCGACATACGCAGCTCCTGCAGCTCGTGGCCGCGGTCAGGCGGCTGTTGCAGCTCGTGGGCGAGGTCAGGCCACTCCTGCAGCTCGTGGTCGTGGCCAGGCCACTCCTATAGCTCGTGGTCGTGGCCGGGCCGCTCCTTTACCTCGTGGTCGTGGTAGCACCATTTCGGCGGGTCATGGCCGAGGTGGTGTTGTTGAGCCCGAAATTAATGCTAATGCAGTTGAAATAGAAAATGTTGAAGATGTTGTTGACCCTGTTGAGGATCCAATTGACCCTATCACAGAAATTATTGCCAATGCTGGTACACCTTCAAGTTCAGTTGACCCAGTAGCTGCTGTTCAGGCCTTCCAGACTTTTATGGGAATATTTGCAGGGCATCAGGCTCAAGGGGCACTAGCAAATTCAACAAGGCCTTTGACATTGGATAAAGGCAGTACTTTTGATAGATTTCTAAAGACTAACCCACCAACTTTTATGGGGACTGATAAGCCATCGGATGCTGAGGCCTGGCTGTTGCAAATGGAAAAGATCTTTGATGTGTTGGGTTGTTCTGAGGCTCAAAAGGTGTCTTTTGCAGCATATAAGCTACAGGGGGGAGCTGAACATTGGTGGCGATCAGCAAAGCAGCATTACAAAGATAAGCAGGATGAATTGGTGTGGACCAATTTCAAGAAGGACTTTGAGGAGAAGTACATTCCTCCAGCAATTAAAGATCAAATGCGGATGGAGTTTTTGAATTTAAGGCAGGGGAATATGTTGGTGGGAGAGTATCAACACAAATTTGATGAGTTATCAAGGTTTGCTGGAGGTTTAGTAGAAAAAGAGGCAGATAAGGTGTGGCATTTTCAGAGGGGGCTTCGGCCCGAGATTCATGGAAGGGTTTCTTTGCTTAACACTGAGACCCTGCCAAAACTTGTGACTAGAGCACTTACAGCAGAGGCTGACTTAGTAGAGGAAAAGAGGAGTATAGAGAATCATGCCAAGAGATTCAGGCCAGGACAGGGTAGTGGAGGTGGTTTCACTACAAGAAATGTACGTCCAGCAACTCAGACTAATGAAGGGGTGGGGCAGGCATCGAGGCCATGTTTTAGGTGCGGTAAGCCACACGCAGCACTTTATCGTTGTGATGGATCAGTGCGGGTATGTTTCAGTTGTGGACAGCCTGGTCATAACTCCACCCATTGTCGAGCTCAGGGTGATGGAAGGAATCAGATACCTCAGGGTCAGAAGCAACCAGTTCGTGGAGGTGGGCATAATCAGCAGCGACAGTTTAATAATCAAGGAAATCATAGACAGCAAGGTCGAAATGGGGGTCAAGGACAGAGAAATGTGACAGAGGGACGTGTGTATGCATTGACTCAGCAGCAGGCTAAGGATGCGCCATCTGTGGTGCAAGGTACTCTTTCTATTTCGAATGTACCAGCTCGAGTTTTGTTTGATTCTGGCTCCACCCATTCCTTTGCTGCTCCTAGATATTTGTACCAATTACCTAATGTTGTTGAGGCATTAGAAGTATGTGTTGTGGTGACTACTCCGGTAGGGAAAACAGTGACATTGGATAAGGTGTCTAAGTCTTGTGATGTAGAGATAGATGGTAGGATCTTACCCATAGACTTAATTTCATTGGAGATGCATGACTTTGATGTTATCCTGGGGATGGATTGGTTGTCGAAATACCATGCTACTATAGACTGCAATCAGAAGAGGGTTGTTTTTACTATGCCAGGTCAGTCAGAGTTTAGCTTGCAGGGGGATTGGGATGTGTCATCATTCAGTTTTATTTCATCTCTTCAGGCAAGTCGATTATTGAAAAAGGGGTGTTTTGGTTACTTAGCTTATGTGGTGAGTGAGGAGCAGTCTGCACAAAAATTGGAGGAGTTGCTTATAGTGAAGGATTTTCCTGACATCTTTCCAGAGGATTTGCCTGGTCTTCCTCCAGATCGTGAGGTTGAGTTCACAATAGATCTTGTCCCTGGCACAGCGCCTATTTCTAAAGCTCCTTATAGAATGGCACCAGCAGAGTTGAGAGAGTTGCGAGTGCAGTTGCAGGAACTGCTTGATAAGGGATTTATTCGGCCTAGTGTGTCACCGTGGGGAGCTCCTGTCTTATTTGTGAAAAAGAAGGATGGTACTATGAGGTTGTGTATTGACTATAGGGAGTTGAATAAGGTTACAGTTAAGAATAGATATCCATTACCACGTATAGATGACTTATTTGATCAGTTGCAAGGGGCTCAGGTGTTTTCTAAGATTGATTTAAGGTCTGGATACCATCAGTTAAAGGTGAGAGAGGTGGACATTATGAAAACAGCGTTTAGAACTCGTTATGGGCATTATGAGTTCTTAGTGATGCCATTCGGTCTAACTAATGCGCCGGCAGCATTTATGGATATGATGAATAGAGTCTTCAAACCTCAGCTTGATCATTTTGTGGTGGTGTTTATAGATGATATTTTGATCTATTCCAGGAGTAGGGAGGAACATGAGGAGCATTTGAGGATAGTCTTTCAGATTCTTAGAAAGAAGAAGTTGTATGCGAAGTTTAAGAAATGTGAGTTTTGGTTGGACAGTGTGTCATTTCTTGGGCATGTGATTGGAAAGGAGGGTGTGTCTGTCGATAGTAAAAAGGTGGAAGCTGTTGTTGATTGGCCACGTCCGACATCGGTGACTGAGGTGCGTAGTTTCTTGGGTCTAGCTGGGTATTACAGGCGGTTTGTGGAAGGGTTTTCTCACATTGCCCTACCACTTACCAATCTTACCCGGAAAGGGGTGAAGTATGAGTGGACAAACAGTTGTGAACACAGTTTTCAGGAACTTAAACGAAGATTGACTTCGGCACCTGTTCTTGCATTGCCGACCGATGGTGGTAACTTTGTTATTTATAGTGATGCATCTCTCCAAGGCTTGGGTTGTGTACTTATGCAAAATGA
This sequence comes from Rhododendron kiyosumense, assembly GCA_019656275.1. Classification (NCBI taxonomy): domain Eukaryota; kingdom Viridiplantae; phylum Streptophyta; class Magnoliopsida; order Ericales; family Ericaceae; genus Rhododendron; species Rhododendron kiyosumense. Next base: position 6,745 of record BPLS01012743.1, on the reverse strand, counting down.
TAGAGTGATATCTTATGCCTCTCGTCAATTGAAGGTACATGAGAGAAATTATCCGACACATGATTTGGAGTTGGCAGCAATTGTGTTTGCACTTAAGATATGGAGACATTATTTGTATGGGGTGACTTGTGAGATTTACACTGATCATAAGAGCTTGAAGTATATTTTCACTCAAAAAGAACTTAATTTGAGGCAAAGGCGATGGCTTGAGTTGTTGAAGGATTACGACGTTAGTATTTTGTACCATCCGGGAAAAGCGAATGTAGTGGCAGATGCATTGAGTAGGAAATCATCAGGGGGTGGTTTGGCATTTTTGACAGTTCAACCACATTTGATAGAGGACATTAGAAGATTCCAAATAGAGGTTGTACGACATGGAGATGGTGCTATATGCAGTCAGTTGATAGTGAAACCAAATTTGTTGGATAGAATTCGAGTAGCTCAACAAGATAACCATTGGTGTAAGAAAATTTTGGAGGGCGTGTTGAAAGGCGAGAGTAGAGGGTTTACCTTGGGTGAGGATGGAGTACTTAGGTTTGGGGATCGTGTTTGTGTACCAGGTGATTGTGGTTTGAGGATGGAGATTATGGCTGAGGCTCACAGTTCTGGATATAGTATTCATCCTGGTAGCACTAAGATGTATAAGGATCTACGAGAGCATTTTTGGTGGAATGGAATGAAAAAGGTCATTGCGAGGTATGTGGCGCAGTGTCTTATTTGTCAACAGGTTAAGGTAGAGCATCAGAAACCGGCAGGAAAACTTCAGCCTTTACCGTTACCTGAGTGGAAGTGGGATCATATCTCTATGGATTTTGTGTCTGGGTTGCCTCGTTCGAGCAGTGGGCACGATGCAGTTTGGGTTATAGTTGACCGACTTACAAAGTCCGCTCATTTTATTGCTATTAACATGACGAATAAGTTGGATCGTTTGGCGCAGTTATATGTGAAGGAGATTGTTAGACTCCATGGCGCGCCTGTATCGATTGTGTCAGACCGTGATCCCCGTTTTGTGTCTAAGTTTTGGGGTGCATTGCAGGCGGCGATGGGTACTCGGTTACTTTTTAGCTCTGCCTACCACCCACAAACTGATGGTCAGAGTGAGAGAACTATTCAGACTTTGGAAGATTTATTGAGAGCATGTAGCTTAGAGTGGAAAGGAAATTGGGATGATCAATTACCATTGATGGAATTTGCATACAATAACAGTTACCATTCGAGTTTGGGAGTAGCTCCTTATGAGGCTTTGTATGGACGAAAATGTAGATCCCCTATCTGTTGGTATGAGGTCGGAGAAAGACGAATTTTAGGACCTGACTTGGTGGAGGAGGCGACCCAAAAGATTGCAACTATTCGGGAAAGACTTGTAACATCTCAAAGTAGACAGAAAAGTTATGCGGATAATCGTAGAAGGGATTTGGAGTTTGCAATTGGAGATATGGTGTTTCTTAAGGTGTCCCCATGGAAAGGAGTTATTCGGTTTGGTAAAAAGGGTAAGTTGAGCCCTCGTTATATTGGGCCTTTTGAGGTTTTGGAAAGGATTGGTGAGGTAGCTTATCGTTTGGCATTGCCACCTAATTTGGCTAAGGTTCATAACGTTTTTCATGTGTCGATGTTGAGAAGGTATGTGCATAGTCCGTCCCATGTTATTGATTATGAGCCACTTCATGTTCGGGATGATTTAACCTATGATGAGCAACCCGTTGAGATTCTTGATTCGAAGGAGAAAGTGCTTCGCAACAAAACGATTCTACTGGTCAAAGTTTTGTGGCGCAACCATGCGGTTGAAGAAGCCACCTGGGAGCGGGATGAGGAGATGCGTGACAAGTACCCGCGTTTATATGAATAAGGTTAGTGAGTAATTTCGAGGACGAAATTTAATTTAAGGGGGAAAGAATGTTACGCCCAAGTTTTATTTATTTATTTAATTAATTATATTGTCATTTATTAATTGAGAGTTTTATCATGAGGGTCCTATTTAGCAATTTTCTTTTGCTGCATTATATAGTTACTATGTGCATTATTATAGTTTGAGGGTGTGAATATAATTATTAATTACAATAGTTAGTCTATATCAGTTGGATACGTTAATTATCAAGTCAGCTACAAATTAGGGGTTTTACGTTAGTGGGTAGTTTTAAAGTTACATGTGAAGAGATATTTTAGCGTAGTAGGGTTTCTCTTTGGAGAGAACGTTCGAGATAGAAAATTTGAGAGGAGGAATCGAGAAGACTGAATAGGAGAAAGAAGCCGCAGACTTCTGGTGCGTGATCGGGTAAGAGATTCTCGATCCCTTTATTTTGTTCCATATTGGGTTCCATTCTTTAGGCGTCAATTGCTTTTCTTTTAATCCTGTTGACATATGGAGTAGTGGAGATGGAGATGTTGTGTGTGATTAGGATGTGAGACCAGGTGTCAAATTGTGCGTGGCGGTGTGCGGTGCTGCGTGTGCCTGGCGAAGTGGTGTGTAGCGGTGGATGTGACGATTTAATTAATGCAACAGGTGTTTAGCTTGGAGTTTGTACGTTGATTTTTTTATATTGACAGTTATAGATTTGCAGTGGAGTAAAATGGTTTGGAGTTAAATTGTTATGAGAGTTGGTGGAAGAAGTAGTGGCGTGGCAGTAGTGAGATTTGGGCTTTTGTTTGCTACAGATAGGTTAGCAATTAAGATTAGCCTAGGTTTTTACTTTATTTTGATAGGAAATGATAATCTGTGTTTACATCAGTGCGTATTTGAATAGTTGGTCATCCCATGTTTTGTTATTTTGTTCAGGATAGCCACTTTTCGCATACATACGTTGTTCGATCGCATTAATACTTTTTGGACTCAGGTGAGTGGTTAAGCATGTTACGTATTTTCGAACTTCCCCATGTCCCTTAAATTATTGTTTAGAAGATTTTATGATTGGAATTGGAAACCTGTAACTGTTTATTTGGTTACTCAAATCGGCATGCGGTAAAACATTTGGTGGAATCTTTTATTGTTTGAATAAATCTTTTTGGTGAGAACTTTGTGAATATTATTGGGAACATATTTTGGAAAGTCCAGGGAAATTAATCCTCTGTGTGCGGGTGACTCTGGCCATTAGGGAAGAGACCGGATTAGGCCGGTGACCCTAATGCTCAACGGTTGTTATTGACCGGATCATTCTTAGGGAAAAGTTCCACGGGCTGCCTACTCGTGGTGACTCTATGTTTTGATATTGGATCCAATTATGAGACATTTATTCACTGGCATTTGGTTCTATCGATATTGATTGTGGTTCCCCATGTTGTTGGAGGTTGGTTTGTGATCACCATTAAGATTTATTGGTAAATGGTTTATGGCCAAATTTGTTGGTTTGATGTACACCTTTGTATGCCAAAATATGTTAACGTGATAATTTATTTTTAGCCATTTTAGAACTGTATTATTATACATGCTTTACTACTCACTGAGCTCGTCAGCTGACGGATTTATTCCAACTTCTTTTTCAGGTAAGTTGGGGACTTAGGCAGGGACTCTGGTGGCATCTCGGGGATTTCTTGTGTTAACCTCCATAGGGTGTCTCATCTTAGTTTTAATTTAATAATCGCTTCCGCATTCGAAACATTTATCAGAAAACGGATTCTTTTTATTATTATTTGATCACTGGATATGGTTGGTTCATGGGATGTTTGTGCCCCATGTTTATTTATGATGAGACATATTTGGCTTTGGATTTGATTAATAACGAAGAGCAATCGTTTGAATTTTGGCTACTTAAATTTATTCAGGCTGCGTGTTCCATGGATTAGCCTCATGGATCACGGCCGGTCATTTCTCATTTTTGGGGTGTGACATAGATAGTGTTGGTATAGTTGTGAAAGAAAAAGTTGATAGCTAAAGTAAAATTGGAAACTGTTCACAAGGGAGTAGTATAACTCTCCATTGGTAAACTTGCTCTAAGAAATATTTTTTTATTGGTAAAATATATTTCAACCATTAATTGTCGCAAACGGACAATTAAGATCGATCAACTCTGTAAAGAGCCGTTGAAACTCCGTAAATAAGTTTATCTCTTTTTTGCTACTCCACATCCTGACAAACATTCAAATAACCAAATTATAGAAAACCCACAACAGGAGCCACTGTGGGGTGTAGTGTTATAGGGCATTAAGGCTATCTGCAATGGTATAATTAAAATGAAAATTCTAACTACACACTCAGTTACACCACTTTTATTGTAAGTAGGGGTGTGTAAATAAGTGTGGAGGTAGAATAATTGTAATTAAAAATGGATAACTAAAAGTTATCACATCAGTTTGTAATTATTCATTTAAAGTTAGCAATATAGAGGTCCGTAACGATATAATTAAAACTTGCCGCATCACTTTTTCAAATTATAAAAAATTAAAAACTATGAATATAGAAAATAATTTTTTAAAAATAGTTTGAAACTAACAACAACATATTTACTAGAAATAGAAAATAGTTTTTTTTTGAAAAAGAATAATTTTGGTTATGGACACAGGAACTAGTTGGACCAGCACCGCAAGATACGTAGTGTTCCTTTTTTTTTTTTTCCGGGTTATGGACACAGGAACTAGTTGGATGGCAGGACTAGCCCATGCATGTGGCTCGAACAGGCCGACAACATGCAGTGGCCGAGCCTAGTAAATTGTTTATTCATAGAATCAAACGTACAGGTTTATCTTTTCAAAGCTTCTTTTGTTCTAGAAAACAGAGGTTTTGCTGTTCTGCCTCTTCAAACTATCATCCTTTTGGAATGATTTATGGCAACATTAGCATACTATAGAACCGTTTTCTTTTATTTGCTGATTATTCTCATGCATAGCACCATCCCTCAATTCCCTTAATTGTGACCATTTAGTCTCTTTCTTGTTTTATGTATCGTTGTATCACCTACCTATTTCACACAAGTCATTCGGACTATAATTGTTATCCTTTGATTCTCACTTTTAAATTTATTTTCAAACGTATATGGGTTGGTTTTGAAAATAAACACTTTCTCTTTTGATTTTTCAAATAGAACTAACATTTTGGGACGTTTTCAAAATAAAATAAGGGAATAATCAAATTAGTCAAGGGATTACGAATTATTAATTGGCCGGTTACTTATTGCAGTCATTTATTATAAAAAACCAAAAACGAAAATCAAGGCCATTTACTTTCATCAAGCTGAACTCAAAAATCAAATACTAGAAAAAGAAAACACACACGAGTAATTATTCCGTAGTATGGGAGCACCGCCGCGTGGTGCACCGAATCACTCCATAACCAAATAGTTATCTGATGTCAATACGTTTACTCGGGAACCCCACGAAAATGTGTGATTGTAAAGTGGTTCGGAGCACCACGTGGCAGTGCTCCGGACTATTGAATAATTTCACAACACAAATAACTGCACAAGGACAAACTGAAATAAACACTTCAAAACAAAATAAAACAAGAAACCGTGCAAAAACCAAAAACATTACGTTCATATACCCAAGCACACACTCAAGACAAGTGTAACCGACTCCATGAAGATAACCGAGCGCGTGAAACCCGGAGCAGATGAATGACGCGCCGCCGCCGGCGAATTCATGTCCCCCGTGTTACCACCGGGTGTCGGCGTAACCACCGCCACCGGAGGAGCCAGTGCCGATGGGGTAGGAGCCATTATGGTTGGTGGCGGCGCTGTTGGCGTCAAAGCGGGCGCATACGACGCCGGAGGCGGAGCTGGAGCTCCGGCTGACGGTGGTCTAGCAGCATGAAACGGTGATGGGGCTGGTGAGAAGGATTCTGGGGATGGTGCCGGTGCCGGAGCTCCAGCCGATACGGGTTTAATTCGGACGGCCAAAACGACCACGATTAGCTTCTGACCCTTTTGGCAATTGGTTTTGTTTCCGCTGATGAAGTAGAAGGGACCCGATCGATCGAGTTTGAAAACCGAATCACCGCCGTCCATTTTCACGATGGGTTTCTTAGTATTGCAGTTGTCGTAGTCTTCTCTGGTCACCACCAAAACAGAGTCCGAACCTTTCTTGTACTTGAATACTACGGCACAATTGAAATATCGGCTGTTACGTATCGTATCTGCCGTTATATTTTGACAAAGTTTCTAATTAAGAAACTATTTGATTTTGGATTTGGTCATTGTTGTTTTTATATATCTACGTATCGACCGATATTAGTATCGGCCAAATAGGTATATATTATCGATACCGTTACACATTCTGATCGCAATGGCAAACTTGATTAACATGGGATGTAAGGGAAATTAATTACTTACAGAGAGTGTCATTGACTTGAAGCCTCATTCTCTGAGCCCAGGGATTGTAACTCTCAGAAGGGTTGGAGACCCAACCTTCTTTTCCACCCACGTTGAATTGATAAGCTTGCAACCAACCAATTAAGCTAGTAAAAAGTACGGAAAACAGGTAGAGCAATCTCTGAGAAGCCATATTTGTTCAGGTGAGTGGAATACGGATACGGATATACTCCCTCCGTCCCAAATTGATTGTCCCGTCCGCAAAACGGAGTATTAAAAATAATGCAATTTTTTCAAGAAAAAATTCAAACTTTTTTCACAAATTAAAAATACTCATTGATATCTAGTAAGTTGTTGAAAATTTTTTGATTTTTTCTTGCAAAAATTGTATTATTTTTAACACTCCGTTTTGCGAACCGGACAATCAATTTGGGACGGAGGGAGTACTATCGAGATCGAGAAAGAGAGAGAGACGAAGATTCAGGGAGAGACTATTTAGTACAGGAGGA
>BPLS01012742.1:10779-25169 GCA_019656275.1 Rhododendron kiyosumense | reverse complement strand
TTGGCACCCCTATAAATACCCCTCCCATTCCAGCAGAGAAGGGGGACAAAAATCACTCTCTTTCTTCCCTATTTTCTGAAAATCTCAGTCTCCAATCTTCCTTCAAACATTTTCCAAAATTTGAGTTTTCAAAAGCAAGGTTTCAAACAATCTTCAAACCTCAAATCTCTAGTCCATCTAGAGCTCTATTTTCGCACTGTTTTCTACTCATTTTCAAGCCAACAAAATCAGTCCAAGAAGCCAAGTTCAAATCAAGCAAAGGTATAAACACCTTCTCAAATCTACTGTTTTTCTACTTCTGAGGGGAATCAAGGGTTCATACCAGTTCCTCATACTGGTTATGAGCTCATTTGATTTTAGTTCAAGCAATAAAAGTAAGAACACAAAGAAACAAATCATTTATGGACATGTGTTCACTCCCGAGCGCTCGGGATCATTCCTGAGCGCTCAGGAGTGCTGTTGTCACTAAAATTCTGTTTTGCCACCAAGTATTATTTTTCTTGTATTTCTATTAATTCCAGATGTGCATTGATCATTCCAGATCATAGTTAGTTTTATTTTCAGTTGCAAGGAAGCAAGATTTGAATGGTTAAGACCAGTTCTTAACTGTTTAAACCATTTGCTAAGCACTGATATGCATTAATAGCTTTATGTTTCGACTTTTAGTATCGGAATATGTCTGGATCTAACCAAAAATTGCAGGGTCACTTAAACAGAGCTCTAGAGCGCTCAAGAGTACAATCCCGAGCGCTCGGGAGTGCTCGCAGTGACAGGTCTTCGTTTTATGTTGTTCTTCATTTTATATTACCTCATCATCATACATTGTACACTAGCACCTGTATACACTTCTCTATGTGATGTATCTGTGGATATTTGCTAACTGTTTAATGAAACAAATATTTTTTACAAAATCCCACAAACATTGAGTAGAGACCAACACCACGTCGGGTGAGAGGGGTGCCGTAAAATCCTTCCCCTCTTGTAACATGGCTTCCGAAGCCAAAACAAATCTCTGGTTTTCAATTTCAATCAATTATTTTCAATCAAAACGGTTTCTCGGGTGGCGAACCATAAATCCGGGTGGCGACTCCTTCGATTTTTTGAATAATCCGGGCGGTTAGCCCACAGGTTGAATCCGATCTTCGGGTTGATGCTGTGCAGTAAGGTGCACAGTATCATGCTGCGCACCTCCAAGCCGTCGGATCGTGCATTCGACGGCTCGGATCTCATCTCGGCAACCAACGATTAAGAACCGTTTATTGCCAAGTTGAGATTCAAGCCGTCGAATAGACAATCCAATAGTTTGTAGGTGCCCAAAACGGTTTTGCACACACCACTACATAGTACCATCCCCCAATTCGGTTGAATCTGTTGCCACATTTTCTAAGTACTCTCCGTGCGGCTAAATAAGCCAATTGGTTTATTTTTTTGCCTTTATTCAAAAAAATTTCGTATTTGTTAGTTTATCGTCAATTTTTTGAAAATTATTTCATCGTCATGACGAGAGGAATCTAAAAAGTAAAAAATTATAATCAAAATTCAATTTCTTTTATTTGGGGGGCAAAAGGGACAACTACGAAGCAGGAAAGTCCCTAAGAGCATCCGCACCAGACTCTCTACATTTTGGACCAATTTACACCTCAAAAAGTCACTTTATTACTTTAGCTATCTACTTTTAAAATAACTACTGCATCAGACTCTTTACTCTCACTCTCCTTTCAATAAATAATCAAACCCACCTCAAATAAAATCTTCCTTCTGATAAAAAAAAATTTTTCCCAGTCTCCCTTGCCTCTGACAGGCGCTGGACAGGCGTTGGTACAAGAAAGAGAGAGAGAGAGAGAGGCGCTGGTACAAGAGAGAGAGAGAGAGAGAGAGAGAGAGAGAAATAATATAAAAATCAGTGGCAAGTGAACAGTAGCTCGTTTTTATAGACGAGCTACTGTAGCAAAACTAAATTTCTACAAAATAGAGAGGAAGAAAAAGAGGCTGATATAGGGGGGTTTTGGATGGTTTTCTTATTTTGGCTCTTTAATTTAGTTCAAAGAGGAGAGTAAAGAGGGAGATGTGGATGCCCTAACACACACACTCTCTCTCTCTCTCTCTCTCTCTCTCTCTCTCTCCCCTCAATATTCTCAGCTCTTCTCTTTTCCGTACAAAAAACCGAGAGCAAAATTCATTCAAGCAAAGCCAAAAGGCACTTACAAGTGGATACATCATCAAAATGCAGTGGAAATAACCTATTCTACCAATCTAGCACAAAAGAAACCATCCTAAACAAATTGGAAATCAAAGTCTCTGCCCATACACGATCCTCAATCTCAATTTGCACATCCCGCAAAATAGAACAAAATTAAAAGCAACAGAAAATCCCTTCCCCTACACTACACATGAGAACATAAAGCAAATTAAGCCACCATGAGAATAAAAACAAGCCAACCAAAAGCCAAGACAAAGCAAACCAGGTTAGTCTCTGATTAGCTTGTCACCGCCTACTGATCAATTGTCGAGTCGACAAATCAACGCACAGACTCGTGCAGCGGGTCACAACGGCCTCGGGGCATAGTTGTCGTTGCGCAGGCTTTAATTGGGTGACATGGAAGGGAAGAACAGATCAGAAACTAGGAACAGATCTTGTCACATTATAACAACCTCGAAAAACCTGAAACAGAATCACACTAGAAAGGATGGCTAAGAGCATCTCCTACCAAATTTTGAAACAACGAAGGTTGGTGGTCAACAATTTGAAAAGAGGAGGAATCGGAGTTTTCCCAGAAAATAAAAATGATAGAGAAGAAAACATCTCACAAAGAAGGCGAAAACCTGACAAACGACGCAAGGAAGAGAGAGAGAGAGACGCACACTCAGAGATGAATTATTTGCCATCAAGAAGAATCACAATACAAGCATACAAGGTAAGAACCGTGAAAGCAATCAAAGGAGAAAGTATGGCAAACAAATTGGTGTACCACTGACGCAGCCTTACTGGATCGGGCTTTGCTAACCGTCCACCCTGCTGCTGCTGCTCTGGACTCTTCATCTGCCCATTTGGAACCGTCAATATTTCCTCCAACAACATTTGCCGCACCATTAAACTCAGTTCGTAGTGGTACTTAGCCCCCACAATTCTTTTTATGACCATGGTAATCGCGAGCCAAAAGGATGCTGAAATCAACAGTATTTGAGAGAATAGGACCCACCGAATCCGCCGTAAGATGAAGGAGGAGGAGGAGGAGGATGAGGCTATCAAGGAAAACATGACCGCGACAAAAAGTATGTAGGATACAAGGATCTGTCCGGCCTTTGTTTCGTTATATTGGACCAGTTTCACCTGTTTTCCGAGCATCAAACTGTTCTCTTTGTATTTGACTTTCAGTTGTTCTACCGACAAGTACTCCATGTGCAGAAATCACCCTTTCAATTGGAGAGAAGAGATAGGTGTTTGTCTCAGACAGAGAGAAGATAGATGAGAGAGAGAAGAAACTACAACTGGTATATATATAAATATAGAGAAAGAGTCCCCTCCTCCCAATGACCACCTCATTTTAATAAAATGAGAATCTCTCTTTCTCGATCAAATTTTGATGATCCAAGCCGCTCAATGTGTTCAGAACATGATTTTAAGGGTACTCGAGAGAAAAAAAAAAAAAGGGAAAGGGTTTCATCCGAACAGTTTTTGTTATGTTTTTATCGAACGGTTCAAATAAAAACTGCTCAAATCAAGCCCTTCTCGGCCTATTTTTTTGTCGATTTCTCTGGGTACATTTGGCAAATAAAAAAATATATGCGGCTCTCAAATGTATCTAGTGCATCATTTCCAAGATGGACAGAAAAGAACAAAGGTTAATGACATCTAGCGAGATGAAAGGAAATAAAGTACACAATATTACACAAATCACATTATTAACGGTTCTGTAGTGCACCTGTTAGTGGGAGTGATATAGATATAGGGCTCACCCTTGTCATTTTATGTAGTTAAAACTATTTATTATATTCATTCTTGTGAGGCAGGCTGTTCATGTAGAATTCAAATTGATGGGATTTCAATACCTATATTTTTAGATTGCATTTGTCTTGAAAAAACTGTATCTCACTTTTTATTAAAAAAAACTAAAAGATCAATGCTCTCTAATTAAATAGTTACCGATATTTGATTACCTTGAATTTTATGTAGATTAAGTACTCGACGATACAAACAAAAGGAAAGATTTTTTCAAAAAAACATCCTTATACATTTTTTACAAATTATAAAAAGCTATAGCAACAGTTTTATAACTTATTTTGATTTTCTAAGCCCTTAACCTAAAAAAGTTGTAATCTAAAGTGGTAATTTATAAGTGCTAACAAACAGGGTCATTATGGGTTTGACATTCGTTTTGCCCGTTTTTTGTGACATTTTTGAGAAATAGCAAGAAATTTTGCCAAAAATTTGATGGTGGTGTGTGGATGCTCTAACACCATAAAGAGCAAATCATACGGACTTGAAATTAAAAAAATCCATTAAGAGCTATATATGGCGTATATTTGACGCAATTGGATATTGTAACGTATTTCACTTAAATGTCTAATAATAACCCAACCAATAAAAATGAACACTTTCAATGAAATAATAAGACGACTTTTATTGGCAATAGCAAAAAGGAAAAGGAAGGGCTGTTATGAACACCGCAATGGATGGGTAGCCAATAAAATGAACTTATTTGAATTTTATATTTCATAAACCATGAGATTTTTTTAATGAGAAAAATCTTAAAATTTTATATTTCAAACCTTTGGCATGTGGCAAGCTAAGGCCATCCACAGTGGCATTTTGGTTATTCATCAGCTTTTGATTATTCATTTAAAAGATTGTTAAACTTAACAATGTTGAGATTCACAATAGTTACTTCTAGTCTATAATCAAAATAAGGAATCCACTACAATTTCACTCTCTCTCTCTCCCCCTCTATTTCCTACCATTCACTTCCCTTCATTTATGTTTTTTTGGGGCAAAAATTTATCGATTTTTTCCCTTAATTTTGAGAAAAAAATTAGTGATTTTCTTCCCTCCTATTATAAATTTTGGGGAAATAGAAATGGAAAAGAAGAGTGAAATATCTTAATCTAACGAGGATGAGTTGAATTGTAGATAATCGAGAGATATGAACTTCACTTTCGGAGGGAAAAGAAAGAAATAGTTTGTAGGTGAAGTATAGAAAATATATAGTAGATGAGAAGAAAATACCAGCTAAAACGCACGTGTATGTAAATTTTGGAACTAGTTAACTTATGTGGTGTGGGATCTACAAATTTTGATTATTGAAATAAGTTGCTAGTTTTGATTATTTAAAACCTAAAATTTGATTATTTCTAAAGATGTTGCCAAATTTAATTATACCATTGTGAGCCATCTTTTACACCAACATTGTTAACTTTAAAAATAATTTACTTTTAATTATACCACTTTAAATGCCCGTATTGTGCTATGGAAATCTAGCTAGCAAAGAATTAATAATTGACTTTTAATTATACCACTTTTTGTTATCAAAAAGTGAGAAGATTGTATTGATAAACGCTCAACGACACTTACAAAACGGAGATCATTACAAAGAACTTCGACAAAGCCAAACCAATCGTTTAACAAATAAAAAACAAGTAAATCATAAGGCAATCGATGTCTTTCATCCTAACCCAGACATGGTCTGACGCAATAGCGACACTTTTAAACTGCCTAATATCTAATTAGGAGTCTCAAACGAGAAAAAGTGCAAAATTAAGAAAGACAGCAAATACCCAGACGATCAGATGTACTCCACCCAAGTATGAACGCACCAATGAACTCCCAAGAACTACAGATCTGCAAGCTGCCACAGGTTGCTTCGCCAAAGATATCGTGTAGGAAAATAACGTTGAAGCACAGATATCGTTATGAAACAACCTCAATTGAGAGAATCCGATCTGTAGACAAAATTCGTTCAAAGACGAAACTAATAACTTTCATTGAATGAGAGACAAAATTCTCACAGATCAGACGACAAGTGGTAAATCTGGAGAGACAAAAGGAAAAAAAACAAAAATAAAAAAAATGAGCCGGTAATACCATGGCCTCCCCCTCCCGCCGCCGCATACGGGTATGGAACCCACGGGGAGGAGGGAAAGGGAGAAAATCGAGAAGTTGTGGTGGCTAGAGTTGAGAGAGAGGAATAAAGATATAGGGTTGAGTCAAGTCGACAAGTCGTAGTATCGTTTACCAAGTGTTATTTTCAATCTATGAATGATGTGCATGTATGCGATTAAAATAAAGGAAAATGACGGTTTATAACGTGTTTTAATAATGAGTTGTGCTATATGTACCGACCAAGAGGGAGAGAAAACGTACCGACGGCCGCCGGCCGGCCGTCTCCGGCCACCGGACGGCCGATCCGAGCCGTCCAAAAATTCTAAAAAAAAAAATTGATGGGGCCTACGCGAGAATAAACGTCATCCGAGGTGTGTAGGGTGCTTGATCTGAGCACTCTTTTTTTGTATATATCCACGTATATACATATATACACAAAAAAAGGGTGCTCAGATCAAGCACCTTACACATCTCGGATGCCATTTATTCTCGCGGGGGCCCCATCGGTTTTTTTTTTTAGAATTTTTGGACGGCTCGGATCGGCCGTCCGGTGACCGGAGACGGCCGGCCGGCGGCCGTCGGTACGTTTTCTCTCCCCCATTTTCGGTACTCATATCATTTTCGTTTAATAATTAATACCCGTCAAGAACACGTTAAAAATATTTGTTAATGCTAAAAATATTCTTAACGAATATTAATTATCAGAACACGATTTTGGCCATCATTTTCACTTAAAATAAAAGTCAAGCTTTCAAAAGTAGAAATGCACTTATCAATATGGTTTGTACAATTATTAATCTAGGGCCGGGCTATTCGCAGCCACAAATTTTCTCCCATAGCCCGCTATATTTCGGTAAGTGGTTGTTGAAAATCATAAATAACATTTCGGTAAATAATTGTTGAAAATAAGATTATATTTCGGTAACTACATGTCGAAAATATATTCAATTTTCGGTAGACAATTGCCAAACATGCATTTTCGGTAAATAGCTGTTGAAAAAAATATCATATTTCGGTAATTGGATGCTGAAAATGTATCTCAATTTCGGTAACTAACTGTCGAGCCTAATTGAAAATTTTTAGCGGGGTGTGGGAGAAAATCCGTGGGTGCGAATAGCGCCGCCCTTAATCTAAGGGCGGGAATAACCCGTTAATGGAAGGGTTAAATACTTAGAAACCCTTTCAAGTATATCTTTTTTTTTTGGTCACTCCAACGAATTTCGCCTACGGACAAATTCTCTCATTAAAGTTTTCATTTGGAGGACCTAATTCTGTTGGACAGAATGAACAAAAAGCCCATTTTGCCCTTATATATATATATATACACACACACACACAGGGCGGTTCTGGAAATGCTTAAAAAAACCCTAAAAAAAATCCCCCCAAGTTTCTGATCGAATTTTGATGATCCGAGCCACTGAATGTAATCAAAACATGATTTTAAGGGCGCCCCTGAGAAATCAGCAAAAAAATGACGGGGAAGGGCTTCATCCGAACAATTTTTTATTGAACTTTATTGAACGGTTCAATAAAAAATTGTTCAAATCAAACCCTTCCCTATTAGTTTTTTTGCCAATTTTTTGCAAACACTCTTAAGATCACATTCTGAACACATTGAGCGGCTCAGATCATCAAAATTTGATCGGAAACTATGAGATTAAAATTTTTTTTAAGAATTTTTTTAAGTATTCCAGGAACCGCCCCGATATATATATATATATATATATATATATATATACATACATACACACACACACACCATCTGTGTGTATATATATATATATACACATCCACACATACATACACACACACACCACATCACATTTGAATTGGTAATATATAAATAGTCAAAATAGTCAAAAAAAATTGGTAAATATATAAATAGTGGTGTGTGTGTATAAATAGTCAAACACATCTCTTAATATATAAATAGTCAAAAAAATTCTAATTTTTAATCCGTTTGAATTGGTAAGAAGATCTTATTTTTCTAATAATTTTATTATAAAGGGTTATAATTAATTTTTGGCTCTATGACTCTCATATGAGAGCCCTGAGAAAATTATAGAACCAAATGAAAAGCAGATACTTAATTATGAGAGCCGTAGAAATAAATATTAAATATAACACTTCAGGATAAAATGATCATAAAAAAAAGATCTTCCCACTTATTCAAACGTATTGAAAATTAGAGTACTTAATTTTTAACCATATTTTTTTAACATAAACGGTGTTAATCTCTTTGTAACGCCCCGACTTTTCGGGTGTAAAATAAAATAATATTCTTAAGAAAATTTGCTAAATAAATATGATTTTCCAAAGAAACGTTTAGCTATTACAATCTCAAGAAAATTTATTAATTCAATATACATAAATTTCAGAGCTAACTCTAGGCTTGACACGAATCCGAGCATACTGGATCTCCATTCCTGATGTTCTCTCTGCGTTGAACTGCACCGTCATTGAATCCTGCGCCCTCTGGCAAATTGATCGCCGAAGCAAACGATTTGCCAGGATACAGACGTATCCGTGAGAATAATCCAACCCAACTACCCCTCTTACTTTACAACTAGCAATCAGCAGGATAATATGATAAAATGATACGAGACAGTAAAACAGAGATTTTTCACATAAATCAATTCAATACTATCCATTAACTTAACGTGAAATCTAAGATCTCCTCCGCGGAGTCTTTCCTCCCCAACCGCTAGCTATGCCCTGTCCCATGAGCTCACTTTCTTTTGTTGTCGCGGATTGCACCTCAGTTATGTACCTAGCGTGTATCCCTCTCATTACAACAAAAGGAAGCTTATCATGCCCGAATCATAACTAGGGTTCGCCTATCTTATGTACCACATCACAATCATCACTGGGCTTACTTTGCCAGTTTCAATTCACCACTGGACTCTCGCCAGTATCAGTTCATCAATCACCACTGGGCTTACTTTGCCAGTTTCAATTCATCACTGGACTCTCGCCAGTTTCAATCTCATCACAAATCACATCACATCTCAAATTCCCGCCTGCAGGCATTCTAAAAATAAAACTTTCCAATTCACCCATTATCTAGCATCGTCTAAATGAATTCTATTCGCATACCACCACATGTCTCTAGGGTCCAATCTAGCAATCAAATCAAGAGTCGGAGCAATAATAAATTAAATCAAATAATGGTTAAAACAATTAACGAACAATGCAATCACACAACCTTTTATGGATGGGCCGTTGCCCTTATTCTTGTATAGCCACCTTGTCAATAATGAAGTAAAACTTTTATAAGAATTTTAATAAAATATTTTTTTAGGCTCTTTATTAATTATTTCTAATTAATTAGATTAATTATAAGCTGATTAAATACATTAATTAGATAAAATATTTAGAATAATTACTCATGACCCTAATAAGAGTCCTAAAGGTCCTATACAATCAGTTGAATGTCAAAAGTTGGGTTCGGAGGGTTGAAGAATTAATTTACATGAAAACGATAATTAAAATGACCGAAAGTGGAGTAAATAGACAATAAATAATTAATTATAAAAATAAATGTTGAGACTGACATAATTTCATATTTGGACAGTAAGGAGTCTAAATAAAATTATTCGGGCATTAATAATAATGTTTGTAAATTCGTAAAGTAATTTTGAATGGAATTACTTTAAAAATAATAATAAATAGTGAATTAAATAAAATAAATATTTAATTTAACAAGTTACTGTATTTGACATTCAAGAAGTCTAAAAAAATTTAGTTGGAGTGTTAAAACGTTGGTTGAAAGGTCGTAACTAATTTTCGTTTGCAAACGTTGAACGATAACTAATAAATAATTTAATAAATAGATAATTAAATAAAAAAATATGATCTTAACAAGTTATGATCTTTGAGGTGTGAAAAGTCTAGGAAAAATAGTTCGGGGGTCGAAAACGGTGTTCGGGAGGTCGCAAAACACATTCGAACCAAAACAGTACACACCGCAAGGTTTGACCGAGTCAACCTTGCGGCTGGAGCCTCCACCGCAACCTTGGCTCTGGTTCTTGCGGCCCGAAGGTTGCAGCCGCAAGGTCAGGGGCAGATTCGGTATTTTCGGTTTTTCGTGATGGTTTTGATGCATGGGTCCGTTCGGGGCATGGGGTTAAGCATAATAACCTTAAATATACTTAGAGGGAGGGTTAGGAGAGATTATAATACCTCATTGGATCGAATTCATCCACAAACCGAAACTTGGATTTTTTGGACGGAGACTTCGGTTTCTTCGATCGGGAGACCTTGGGTCCGAATTGGATGATGTTTATGGATGCTTGAAGTTGTAGGAGGTGATTGGAATGATCAATTCGGATTTCGGTTGATCGTAGCTATAAAACCCATCTTTCTCTCTCTTTCTTTCTCTCTCTAGAACTCCATGAATTGGAGCTCCAATTTCTTCGTTTTTCTTTTCTTTTCTGATCGGTGGAGGGTTGGAAGTATCGTGGTATGCTCGTGGGTCAATGGGTTGGGGTATTTATAGGTGAATTTTGGTAGAGTAAGATAGGAACGAATTTAATGGAGTTGGGTTTTAAACGGGACGAATTGGGACTGTTTTTGGGTCAAGGAGGAAGTAGAGATTGAGTAGGAGAGGGAGAGATGAAAGGAGTTTGCATGCATGCAATTACTTGCATGCAAAGTAAGAAGGAAAAAGAAAAATTAAATTAAAAAGGATAAGATAGATAATTATATTAAGAAAAAGAATTGAATAATACTAATAATACTTTTTAATGATTTTATAAATGATAAAATTACGGGTCGTTCCAAGTTGAATTAAAATTTTGCTAAACTAATTTTTTTGGTTACGAAAAATAATAATCTAGATTTTGTTTTAATCTAATAACACTTTTAAATAATTAATCAACTACTATAGACTTTTTGATTAAAAATAATTTCTTTATTCGAAAAAAAATAGGGCAAAAATCCGGGCCGTTACACTCTTAGTCCTTTATTTTTTATTTCAGTACATATTGCCGTAAAAAAAATCAGGAGATTTTATTTAAAATATTTTTTAAAAAATGCCAAATTACTCAACGGCATCTAGGCGGGCTTGGTGCTTATCAGTAGGTCGCCGTCCGACTAGCGATGAGCACTATTTAGAATACTAGGTAAGAGCATGTACATTAAGGATAGCAATTTTACCTACTCAAAAAGGTACTTTTATATTTTACCTATTCAGTTTGCCCTTCCAACCTACACAAACCTCTCTATCATCCTCTCTCTATTCCTTGTATATTCATAAAATATACATCAGTGAAAGGAGAGAAAGACAGGCCATTGGATGAGAGAGAGAGAGGAGGAGAGAGAAATTAATTGTTTAATGGATACATGGTGAACAGTGGATCGGTATTTCTACCGGGCATTTTCAACAAAGCCATTTTCCCTTCCAGTTTACCTTATTTGCTGCACCATGTTTTTTGTTGTTTTCCTCTATAAAGTAGCTACAAAAGGGGTTTTACCTCACCTGGTGCACATGCTCTAATATATTGTAAGTTTTTTTTTTTAATACCCTTCCGAAAAATTCTCGAGCCACCACTACCCCACCGTACCATCATCTCGCATACTCCATGAATGCACGGCCAGGATCCTAGCAGACGAGTCAACCATCACCGAGTTTCTCTCCCCTAACCGACCGTCCGAGTCTGCGAAAACAGGTGACCGGCCGACTAAACCGGTTGCGATCGAGTACGGTTGCAGCGGAGACGGGAAGGGGTGCTTGTTGAGAAACGATGTCATTTCTTCGGTTTCGAGCGGGGAAGAGTGAAGGTTCGTATTGTATAGATCCGCCATGTCTTAAGTTTCTAATCACAATACACGATGATTACATTGCCAGGAAATCGAAGAAGACGAACGAGAAGGATCTGTCAATTGCTGTGTTTTGTTTGCACGCACTTTCTAAGGGAAGCCGCCTCTCTCTCTATGGGGAGAGGGGTTGTTTTAGGGAATAGTATATTGGAGTAGGAGGTAATATTAGAATATTTTATACCTTTTGATAGAATTTAGTTGGAAAAATTAACGGTTCTTGACTAACGGAGTTTAGGAGAAAAGTACACTTTATCGAGGGATAGGCGAAATTTGGAGGTGATTGGGAAAAAAAAAGGTATACTTGAAGGGATATCTAAGTATTTAACCCTTAATGGAATCGGAAAGTTGAGTGAAAAACTTGAAGAGAAGAACATTAACACCTCATTAACCGAACTGAAATTGGGTGAATTTTGACATATTTGCCATGGAAAATATTAGAATCCACGAAGGGCTTCCATGAACGTATCCATAAAAAAAGAATCAAAACAACAATGAACTTAAAGGTCCGCAAAACGCATATTTTGAACTACTGTACTACTACAGTGCAATATGATTTTTAAAAAAATGCAATAAAAAAGGTACAAAAGGTGCAGAGTAGAGCATCTCCATGGGGAGGCAAATCTCCCACCGCGCCACTTTACCCCTTGCAAAAGTTTGATATTGCAACGGTGACTAGTAATTAGGTGTGAGTCAGAGTCACTTTTCCCTCAACTATTAATATTTTATATTATATTTTCAACTGATAAAATACAATTCACTTACCTGGGAAAATTTTTAAAATGACACATGAATTTTTACTCCAATGTCATCAAAATATGTAGACTTTATTTTATTTTAATTAAACACCTGGACTTACAAAATTTTCAAAATGACCTGTCGTTAGTCTTCATCCATGCTGTCGACAAAATTGCTGATGTGGCACGCATCACCCATTAACTGGCCCCACTTTTTTTGTTACGAAGTAAAAGACATGCACACAATCAAAACCCCATCCTTTCACTGCGCTAGATCCATCGACTCTTCTACTTCTTTAACCCTCCTAATTTCCTCTACTTTCCCATCAACCGAATCCACAATTTCTCCCAAATTCAGTTCTATTTTTTCAACAATCCTTGATTCTAAAACTAAATCTTTGGATTCAGGCTTAACCTCAGATGTGGGTCCCTCCTCCGTTTCTCGCTCCTCCCTAACCTCTTAGCTTCATTGCCATCTCTATTTCAAAATCCTCTCCGACCTTCTCAACTATGGCCATCCTCTATTTCTCGCTCCTCTTTGTCTCTAACTTCGACTTTTTCGCACCATCTGAACCAGAAAGACCCAACCCATTTGTTGAAATCGGAGCAAAATGATTTGGGTTTGATTTGTTTAAGGAAATGGGGGCAAAACAAACTTTAGGGCAAAATAAACTAGTTTTGATCCACAGGTAGGGGCGTGCTTCGATACTTCCAGTGTAGAAGAATATTACCCCAAGCGTAGGGTTTGAATATCGATGAAGCAAAATAATCCGGAGAAGTCCGGGATCGTACCCAAGGGAATTAGTTTATGGCTTGCCTCGGATTTGTAGATGCAAGTAAGGATTTCAACTTTTAGCCAGTCAACTTGGTATTACTTTGAAAATGGTAGAAATAAAAGGCTAAATTAAGAACGAATTAACTAGGAAAAAGATAGGTTAGGTCTAGGAATCCTAGCACTCATGACTTGGGCTAAATCACACTTTTCACCAATTCACGCGGTTTAAAATACACAATTGTAGGTACCAAAACCGGAAAATAGATATTTATTTATCAAGCTAGCTCTAGAACTCATTTGGTAAACACCTCGAGCGACAGAGCTCTAAGCATCATGTGTGGTAGGTAGGCTATACTCCTACCTATACATGATCAAAGAAGTTAACACCTCGGTAATTCGCCAAATGAATCCGAACCCCACATTAATTTTCAAATCTAGAAATTAAAGCTTTATTGGTGAGAAAACACAATTTTCGCCCAAGCCACGGGATGCTAATCATCCCATGACCCAACCCTTGAAACTACTCACACATATCTACGAAGATAAGAGCAAGCAAAAATTGACTAAGCATAATTGAAAACACAACACTAGACTGTAACGGCCCTGATTTTTGGTCGTTAAAAATTTCGTTAAATAATTGAATTTTATTTGAATTTCCTTAATTTTCTTGTGGTTTGTCAAAAATTACGTTTTTGCCCCTTGAAAAATTACTTCTTGACGCTTTAGTCCGCTTAGCAAGCCTAACTAGCTTTTAACCGTCCGGTTGGAGAAACTAAGCTAGGAAGCTATCTAGTTACTTTTCCCTAACCGCAAAATGACCGTTTTGCCCCCCTTGAACCTTTTGAACATTTTGAACCCTAGACTAAGAATTTAGTATTCCTTTTCATTTAATTATTTTGGTTTTAATCTTTGTCCATTGGACAATAAATGTTAGGGAAACTATTATCCATTGGATAATAGAACC
>BPLS01012742.1:0-10769 GCA_019656275.1 Rhododendron kiyosumense | reverse complement strand
CCATTTGTTTATATTAAATATATATTTGGTTAAAGTACTAGTTTTTATTGAAAAGTAACTTTTTGATTACTTTAAAGTACCTTTTTGGATTATTTTAATATTTAATCTCCCTAACAACTATTATCCATTGGATAATAAAAGTTAGGGTGGTTATTATCCATTGGGTAATAGGTTAAATCTTTCACTTAGTACATGGGATTATTACTTTAATCTTTCTTTTTTAACCCCATGTGCCAAAGTACCCATTATTTTAATATAAAAGTACTTAATACCAAGATTTCCCAAAGTACCCTTATTTATGATTTGTTAGGGTTTTGATACATAAGTACTTATGTATATATTACTCTAGTACTTGGTTATTTTTATTGGCTATGAACCCATGTGCCTATTGATTTGTTTTAAGGGGAAAATCTAGTCTTTTAAAATCCCTTGATCTCAAAGTGCAAAGTTCCTTTTTGTTTATTGTTTTCTTGAACATTGTATGCATGTATATATATGTGTGTGTGTACTTGAGAGAGAGAGAGAGAGAGAGGAGAGAGAGGCCGGAGAGAGAGAGAGGAAGGAAGGAGGAAAGAGGAAGGAAGGAGATATGATTGTACCTCCCATGATCTTCTTGATCTTTCAAGATCCTTGGTGTATCTATCTTCCTAACTCTCCATTGTACTCCTTTGAACATCTTGCAAATTTTAGACCCTTGGATCTTGTACCATTCTCTTTCTTGCCCACCAAGGATCAATCTTAGCCATTCAATTGATCCAAGATCAAATCTTGGTACAAAAATAGCCATGCAAGCCTAGGATTGCCTTTGATCTTCCATGATCTCTTGCCAAGTGTCAAGGTGAGACTTAGAGAGAGAGAGAGGAGAGGGCCAAGCTCTTGCCTATAAATAGAAGGCCATTCTCATGCTTTGAACTCACACCTCAAGCAATAGCTCTTCCTTCTCTCTAGAAAACCATTTCTGATTTTCTGGGCAGCCACTGTCCTGTCGGAAATCCTCCATTTTCTCCTGTTTAGAGTTGTTTTTAGGATCAACTTCCTTCTAAAAAGTTGTAGAGCACTTCGAAACCTTGAAGTTAGGCTCAAGAACCACCCCAATCGGTTAAGAAATGACCAAGATATTGTCATCCGAAGTTCAGTAAAATTTTGGATTCCCAAATTCCAGACAGCTTACTGTCCTTTGCTTCATCCCCATTTTTCTCCAACCTAAGTTCGTTTCTAGGATTAACTTCCTTCTCGAGAGTTGTAGAGGGTTTCGAGATCTTCGATTTCAACCCAAGAACGACTCTATTCGGACAAAGATTGACCGAGTTACTGCCGTCCGAAGTTCGGTCCAGATTCGGGAGAAATTCCACCTAGCTTATTCGGCCCCGACTAGTTTCGGATCAAGGTAGTTTAATCTTACCCTTCTAACTCTAGTATCGTTTCAAAAACATATGTTCTTTTAAACTTTCCAAAAAGAAAGAAGATTGAATTTCAAAGAAAGATGAATTCACATTTGAACATAAGTATTTGTATTTTGATCTTTAAGATGAATTGCTTGTATTACTTGTGACGTTATGCTTTAAGCATTGATTCGAACATGCTAAATATAGAGTTGAATGATCTTGTTGGATTACGATGAATGATGTTTACTTTTGTCCTACCACGGAGTCTTTGCATGTAACGAGACACAAAAACCGAGGAAGTTAGAAACATGGCACCTAGGGTGTGTTTAACAAGAGGGATGTGTTTTGAAACCGCGATGTGGCCGGACTTGGTAGCCCATCGTGTGGATTGTGAAAACCGCAATGCGGTCGGACTTGGTAGCCTATTGCGTGGGTTGTGAAAACCACAATGTGGCCGGACTTGGTAGCCCTTTGTGAAGATTGCCAATAGGGCCGGACGTGGTAGCCTTATTGGTAATATGACTTGGTTATCCGTGGAGAGGAGCCAATGCAAGTTTTGTGTGCCAATGGGAACCCGGTGCGGCGGAACCATTGTGAGGATACTCGGGAACCCGGAACGGCGGAACCGAGGTTGGGTGTGTATGGCTTGGTTATCCGCGGTACGGAGCCAATGCAATGATTTTGAAAGATGGTTTTGTAAATGGAAATGATTGACACGGTCTACGATGAGTCGTGTAGGAGAAACACGGGAAAAATTTGGACACCAACGTTAGATCGAGAATGTGGATGTGTTATCGTTATTAGTTTGATTCCTATTATCGTTTGTTTGTAAGTTATGGGTTAGCGGGTATGGGATTACTCTACTGAGCGTTGTAGCTCACGGTGTTACCTTGTGGTGACCCTGACATATTATATTGGTGGCGATGCCGGTATAATGTGTCAGACCTTGTAGATGATCAAGATTAACACTTCACTTGGAGGCCTTCGGAGCTGAGGAACTTGCTAGGAGGAAGAAGCAAGCGGAGCAGTAGTTAGGAAACCTTAGTTTCCTTCCTTTTGAATAAATGTACCCTTGAAGTATTTATGATGTAATAAACTTTATTTATTATGTAATAAATGCATCATTAATGTAACGGCCCCAAAATTAAGGTACGTTAAAAGGACATTTTATTTCAGAAAATAAAGAGAGTCACTGCTCTTATTACAATAAAAACCCCCACAGGAGTTCAATATTACAACAGAGAGGAATAACTAGGGTTTCCTATCTACAGCTTCTCTTGCTTCTCCATCCTAGCCAGCTCCTCGGCTCCGAACGCCTTCAAGGTGTACAGCTCGTCCTATTCATCTACAAAATCTGACACATTATACCAGCGTCGCCACCGATATAATATGTCAGGGTCACCAAAAAGGCAACACCGTGAGCTACGAAAGCTCAATAGAGTAACCCCATACCCGCTAACCCATAACTTACAAACAAACGATTATAGAAATCAACTAGTAACGATAACACATCCACATTCTTGATCTAACGTCGGTGTCCAAGTTTTCCCGTGTTTCTCCTACGCGACTCATCGTAGACCGTGTCAATCATTTCCATTTACAAAACCATCTTTCAAAATCATTTGCATTGGCTCCGTACCGCGGATAACCAAGCATTTTCAAAATCTTTAGCATTGGCTCCGAACCGCGGATAACCAAGCCATACACACCCAACCTCGGTTCCGCCGTTCCGGGTTCCCGAGTATCCTCACAATGGTTCCGCCGCACCGGGTTCCCATTGGCACACAATTGCATTGGCTCCTCTCCGCGGATAACCAAGCTATACCTCACCATGGTTCCGCCGGTCCGGGATCCCATGGGAACACACACAACCTCACAATGGTTCCGCTATACCGGATTTCCATTGGAACACACACACACACACACACACACCATTCACATAATACCCTCGAAATGGTCATTATGTGGTTTCCAAAGTACTTCCTTGTTATCAAACCCTAGGTGCCATGTTTCTACTTTCTCGTTTCTCGTGTTTCGTTACATGCAAAGACTCCGTGATAGGACAAAAGTAAACATCATTCATCGTAATTCAACAAGATCATCCAACTCTATATTTAGCATGCTTAAATCAACGCTCAAAGCATAACGCCAAAAGCAATACAAACAAATCACATAAGCATGCTCATAATCATTTTCAAGATCAAAATACAAATACTTGAAATAAAAAGTAAATAAAGATTACTTGCTTTGAAATGGAAGATAACGAGATCTTACATATACATAGGGATAGGGCAAGAGTATCCTACCTTAATCCGAAACTAGTCGGGGCCGAATAAGCTAGGTGGAAATTTCTCGCGAATCTGGACCGAACTTCGGACGGCAGTAACTCAGTCAATCTTTGGCCGAATAGAGTCGTTCTTGGGTCGAGAACGAAGCTCAAGAAATTCTCTACAACTCTCGTGAAGAAAGTTAATCCTAGAAACGAACTTAGGTTGGAGAAAAATGGGGACGAAGGAAGTGACAGTAAGCTGTCCAGAAAATGAAAATCCAGAATTTTCACTGAACTTCGGATGGCAATATCTTGGTCATTTCTTAACCGATTGGGGTGATTCTTGAGCCTAACTTCAAGGTTTCGAAGTGCTCTACAACTTCCCAGAAGGAAGTTGATCCTAAAAACTACTCTAGGCAGGAGAAAATGGAGGATTTCCGACGGGACAGTGGCTGCCCAGAAACTGGAAATGGAAATTTCTAGAGAGAAGGAAGAGCTAATTGCTTGAGGTGTGCTTTGAAAGGCTTGGAATGGCCTCCTATTTATAGGCAAGGCTTGGCTCCCTCTCCTCTTCTCAATTTGACACTTGCATGGCTAGGATTGATCCTTGGTGGGCAAGAAAGATGGATGGCTAGGATTGATCCTTGGTACAAAGGAAGTTATATTTGGCTAGGAGGAATATCTCCAAGGATATGAAAGTACAAGGAAGATTAATGCCAACTAACTTCCTTCTTTCCTCCTTCCTTCCTCTCTCTCTCTCTCTCTCTCTCTCTCTCTCTCTCTCTCTCCGGCCTCTCTCCTCTCTCTCTCCCTCCGGCCTCTCTCTCTCCTCTCTCTCTCCCTCTCTCAAGTACACACACATATATATACATGCATACAAAGTTCAAGAAAACAATGAACAAAAGAAACTTTGTACTTTGAGCCAAGAAACTTAATGACTAAGTTTTAACAACTAATAAACACATGTGCACCAAGCCATTAAAATAATCAACCAAGTACTAGATTAATATATATACATAAGTACTTATGTATCTAAGAAGATCAAAAACCCCAATAAAGAATAATAAAAGAGTACCTAAGAAATCTTAGGTATTAAAATCCTCCAATAAAATATTGTATACCTTCCATGGGATTTTTGAAAAAGATTAGTTTATTAAAATCCTTGTACTTGGTGGAAAGAACAACCTATTACCCATTGGGTAATAACCACCCTAACTTTTATTATCCAATGGATAATAGTTGCTAGGGAGATTAAACATTAAAATAATCCAAAAAGGTACTTTAAAGTAATCAAAAAGTTACTTTTTACTATTCATAGTACTTTAATCAAGTAGACATTTAATATAAACAAATGGGGTTTCTATTATCCAATGGATAATAGTTTCCCTAACATTTATTGTCCAATGGACAAAGAATAAAACCAAAATAATTAAATGAAAAAGAATATTGAATTTTTTAGTCTAGGGTTCAAAAGGTCCAAAAGGTTCACGAGGGGCAAAACGGTCATTTTGCGGTTAGGGAAAAGCAATTCGGTGGCTTGCTAGCTCGGTTACTCCAATCGGATGGTCAAAAACTAGTTAGGCTTGCGAAGTAGGCTAAAGCGCAAAGAAAAAAATTTTGAAGGGCAAAAACGTAATTTTGACAAACTTTGGAAATTAAAAGCAATTACAATAAAATTCAAATATTTAACGACCAAAAATCAGGGTCGTTACAATTAACGTACCGTAATTTTGGGGGCGTTACAGCTTGGTATCAGAGCTTTAGGTTCAAACCTCGGCCATGGGTAGAACCTTAAGCTAGTTTTGTCCGTTGCATAAACGTGAATTGAGTTTAAGTTTACCGTCCCTAATTGGGTGGAATTCTGTCAAAACAATCTTCGGATTTAAGCAAGGCGCGGAAATTGGCAGTACCGCCGAGCTGGGAATTCCCGAACAATTGGATGATGACTTAAATCAAGGATCGAATGTGGAACGTAAAAACCTGAAAAGTTTTCCCTATGATTTTTACCAAAAACTATTTTATTTTCAAATCGTACTATTGAAGTTTTTCGTATAGACGAAAACCTCGATCGATCTGTTAGTATGTAGAGGGTGCGAACTGGGATAGCCAACCTGTGCCTAAGCTGCGATCTTAGAGTAATCGATATGGCGGATTTTGACGTAATCCCAAGGATGGACTGGCTATCGGCTCATTAAGCAGTCATAGACTGACATCAGAGGATGGTGACCGTATGTACCCCTGAAGGGACTCGTTTCCTATTTAAGGGGGATAGACAAACGGTGTGCCCGACGACGAGAAGATCAAGGAGGCAGAACCAATGGTTTGGATGACTAGCTAGCCTCCAGTTGGAAGAAGCCAACAGAATGGAAGTGGGATTTCCACACATCGTGTGCGAGTATGCCGATATTTTCCCTAAAGAACTTCCTGGCTTATCGCCTTAAGGAGAAATAGACTTCTCTATAGAACTTTAACCGAGAATCACACCAATCTCTATGGCGCTGTATCAAATGACCCTGCAAGCTAAAGGAGCTCAAAACCCAATCGAGGGAGCCGATGGACAAAAGATGCATCAAGCCAATCAGGAGGAGCACGAAGGACACTTTCGAATGGTACTACAAGTACTCTAAGATAGCCAACTTTATGCCAAGACAAGTTCTGGCTAGAAGTGGTTAAATTCTTGGGGGAACGTAGGATCTAAGGATAGAATCGCGGTGGACGAAAGTAAAGTCGAAGGAGTACTGAATTGGATGCAGCCGTACCTTTGAAGTTACCGCCAGAAGTCGATGCCGCGAAGGCTTATTTTCCCATGATAGCAATGGTTCTTTCAGTGCATTTGCGAATATTGAGAGTATCGTAGGGTTTACTTTCTTGAGTTTGATGGAATACTTGTGCATTACGATATGGAAGTAATTTTTGATCCGTTGTGAAAATGGATTTGATATCGTTAAGTGGGAAAGGATCATACTAAGGAAATATTCGCAGGATACGAGTCCGCATGATGATTTGGTAGAGGTTTTGCATTTGGCGTTGCCATTGTAGTGGAAACTTCATCAAAGGCATACGACGAGGTAAGCTGTTCGACGGCGGAAGCAACTTCAACCCCATCTCGTTAAGCAAGAAAGGAGGCTTAATTCGATTGATGGTGACCTACTCTTATTTTTAAGGGGGATAGTCGATCGGTCTAGCGACCTAGCCTAATTTGTACTTGCGTGCCAATTTCGGGGACGAAATTGTTTTAAGGGGAATAGATTGTAACGACCCTGATTTTTGGTCGTTAAAAATTTCGTTAAATAATTGAATTTTATTTGAATTTCCTTAATTTTCTTGTGGTTTGTCAAAAATTACGTTTTTGCCCCTTGAAAAATTACTTCTTGACGCTTTAGTCCGCTTAGCAAGCCTAACTAGCTTTTAACCGTCCGGTTGGAGAAACTAAGTTAGGAAGCTATCTAGTTACTTTTCTCTAACCGCAAAATGACCGTTTTGCCCCCCTTAAACCTTTTGAACATTTTGAACCCTAGACTAAGAATTTAGTATTCCTTTTCATTTAATTATTTTGGTTTTAATCTTTGTCCATTGGACAATAAATGTTAGGGAAACTATTATCCATTGGATAATAGAACACCATTTGTTTATATTAAATATATATTTGGTTAAAGTACTAGTTTTTATTGAAAAGTAACTTTTTGATTACTTTAAAGTACCTTTTTGGATTATTTTAATATTTAATCTCCCTAACAACTATTATCCATTGGATAATAAAAGTTAGGGTGGTTATTATCCATTGGGTAATAGGTTAAATCTTTCACTTAGTACATGGGATTATTACTTTAATCTTTCTTTTTTAACCCCATGTGCCAAAGTACCCATTATTTTAATATAAAAGTACTTAATACCAAGATTTCCCAAAGTACCCTTATTTATGATTTGTTAGGGTTTTGATACATAAGTACTTATGTATATATTACTCTAGTACTTGGTTATTTTTATTGGCTATGAACCCATGTGCCTATTGATTTGTTTTAAGGGGAAAATCTAGTCTTTTAAAATCCCTTGATCTCAAAGTGCAAAGTTCCTTTTTGTTTATTGTTTTCTTGAACATTGTATGCATGTATATATATGTGTGTGTGTACTTGAGAGAGAGAGAGAGAGAGAAAGAGAGAGAGAGAGAGGAGAGAGAGGCCGGAGAGAGAGAGAGGAAGGAAGGAGGAAAGAGGAAGGAAGGAGATATGATTGTACCTCCCATGATCTTATTGATCTTTCAAGATCCTTGGTGTATCTATCTTCCTAACTCTCCATTGTACTCCTTTGAACATCTTGCAAATTTTAGACCCTTGAATCTTGTACCATTCTCTTTCTTGCCCACCAAGGATCAATCCTAGCCATTCAATTGATCCAAGATCAAATCTTGGTAGAAAAATAGCCATGCAAGCCTAGGATTGCCTTTGATCTTCCATGATCTCTTGCCAAGTGTCAAGGTGAGACTTAGAGAGAGAGAGAGAGGAGAGGGCCAAGCTCTTGCCTATAAATAGAAGGCCATTCTCATGCTTTGAACTCACACCTCAAGCAATAGCTCTTCCTTCTCTCTAGAAAACCATTTCTGATTTTCTGGGCAGCCACTGTCCCGTCGGAAATCCTCCATTTTCTCCTGTTTAGAGTAGTTTTTAGGATCAACTTCCTTCTGGGAAGTTGTAGAGCACTTCGAAACCTTGAAGTTAGGCTCAAGAACCACGCCAATAGGTTAAGAAATGACCAAGATATTGT
The DNA here is from genome assembly GCA_019656275.1 of Rhododendron kiyosumense. Taxonomy (NCBI): domain Eukaryota; kingdom Viridiplantae; phylum Streptophyta; class Magnoliopsida; order Ericales; family Ericaceae; genus Rhododendron; species Rhododendron kiyosumense. The sequence continues at coordinate 2,354 of BPLS01012742.1, read as the reverse complement.
CATCCGAAGTTCAGTAAAATTTTGGATTCCCAAATTCCAGACAGCTTACTGTCCTTTGCTTCATCCCCATTTTTCTCCAACCTAAGTTCGTTTCTAGGATTAACTTCCTTCTCAAGAGTTGTAGAGGGTTTCGAGATCTTCGATTTCAACCCAAGAACGACTCTATTCGGCCAAAGATTGACCGAGTTACTGCCGTCCGAAATTCGGTCCAGATTCGGGAGAAATTCCACCTAGCTTATTCGGCCCCGACTAGTTTCGGATCAAGGTAGTTTAATCTTACCCTTCTAACTCTAGTATCGTTTCAAAAACATATGTTCTTTTAAACTTTCCAAAAAGAAAGAAGATTGAATTTCAAAGAAAGATGAATTCACATTTGAACATAAGTATTTGTATTTTGATCTTTAAGATGAATTGCTTGTATTACTTGTGACGTTATGCTTTAAGCATTGATTCGAACATGCTAAATATAGAGTTGAATGATCTTGTTGGATTACGATGAATGATGTTTACTTTTGTCCTACCACGGAGTCTTTGCATGTAACGAGACACGAAAATCGAGGAAGTTAGAAACATGGCACCTAGGGTGTGTTTAACAAGAGGGATGTGTTTTGAAACCGCGATGTGGCCGGACTTGGTAGCCCATCGTGTGGATTGTGAAAACCGCAATGTAGCCGGACTTGGTAGCCTATTGCGTGGGTTGTGAAAACCACAATGTGGCCGGACTTGGTAGCCCTTTGTGAAGATTGCCAATAGGGCCGGACGTGGTAGCCTTATTGGTAATATGGCTTGGTTATCCGTGGAGAGGAGCCAATGCAAGTTTTGTGTGCCAATGGGAACCCGGTGCGGCGGAACCATTGTGAGGATACTCGGGAACCCGGAATGGCGGAACCGAGGTTGGGTGTGTATGGCTTGGTTATCCGCGGTACGGAGCCAATGCAATGATTTTGAAAGATGGTTTTGTAAATGGAAACGATTGACACGGTCTACGATGAGTCGCGTAGGAGAAACACGGGAAAAATTTAGACACCAACGTTAGATCGAGAATGTGGATGTGTTATCGTTATTAGTTTGATTCCTATTATCGTTTGTTTGTAAGTTATGGGTTAGCGGGTATGGGATTACTCTACTGAGCGTTGTAGCTCACGGTGTTACCTTGTGGTGACCCTGACATATTATATTGGTGGTGACGCCGGTATAATTTGTCAGACCTTGTAGATGATCAAGATGAACACTTCACTTGGAGGCCTTCGGAGCTGAGGAACTTGCCAGGAGGAAGAAGCAAGCGGAGCAGTAGTTAGGAAACCTTAGTTTCCTTCCTTTTGAATAAATGTACCCTTGAAGTATTTATGATGTAATAAACTCTCTTTATTATGTAATAAATGCCTCATTAACGTACCCTAATTTTGGGGGCGTTACATAGACGAAAACTTAATTAAACTATAGATCAAGATAGTGGCTACAACTTTTATAAAGCACAAATTAACAAAACTAAACTAAATTAAGCAGAAAATTAATTATTGAAAGCTGAAAATTGAAGAACAATGAAGAACAGTACCAAAAAGTAAATGCAATCTACTCTAGATCTAGAAATGTACTAAAAAACGTCCTACTCTCCTTGTTTGTGGATCTAATTACATCACTCTTTTATTCCACGCTTGGAATATTCTCCGGATATGCTTTGAAAATCCATGCTATGGCCCTCGGCATCGCTGGCAACAGGCATAACTTGGGCTACTAAAGGGGTCGGCATCGATGTCAAGTGGTTTAATCCATCGATGCCGAAGCTAGTAAGGGGTTTGGCTGCAAAGGCACTCGACATTGATGTCATGTAACACATCCCATCGATGCCGAGGTGGTTAAGGGGCTGCTTTGCTGCTTCGGCTGCCGGCCTGCTCGAGCAATGCTTTGATTTTGCCTTGGCCATTCTGCCTCTGCCTTGGCGTTGCCTTGGCCGTTGCTCTTCTGCCCGGGCTGCGCCTCTTGCTTTGGCTCTGCCTTGGCTGCACCTTGGCCATCGGGCCATTCACAAACCATGACACGCTTTGGGCCTTTAAAACTTCTTATTAGGCGATTCACCTACAAAACCGCACCAACACATTCTACGAGCAAAAATCATTAAAAATAGCTAATTAGCAACTAAATTAATACTAAACCTAGATACTAGCGCACCCTATATTCCATTTCCGGGTGCTTATCAGGGCGGCGGTGTAGTTTGGAGAAAATGGGTCGGTGGGCTCAAACTTGGTCAATGCCAGTGACTTTAGGAGAGGACAGTTCATGGGTCTTGATTGTGGGTGTTCTTCTTGTGGATGAACACTGGGCTGGAACGCGATTTGCCTCTGCTTTGACCACCG
>BPLS01012741.1:5757-18727 GCA_019656275.1 Rhododendron kiyosumense | reverse complement strand
CATTTTTTCAAAAATCTTGTCTCCCGAGTCTGTATCCGTGTCCTTGTCGGTGTGAGAGTTTTCATCCCCTGACACCTAAAAATTCTTCTCCATAGTATTTATTTACACAAAAATACAAGAAATTTAAAATTGTATCTACCAAATTGTTGACAAAGCATAATACAACTTCCACAATTTTTGTTTATAAAATTATAAATTAAAGGCAGAAAATTAATAAGTATCAGAACTTAGAAGGCACAACTTTGTACACTGAACGTAGAAGGAAATGAACAAAAAACAATTGCACTATATCAACAAGAATGTACCACTTCTAAAACATCCACAAAAGAGTTCAAGGTGAAAGGCAAGTCTCCTCTCAGACAAAAAAGCTAAACAAGTCCTTTCAAAAGACAAATGGAGATCTTGCCATCAAAGGTCCTGCAATTCCTTTCTTTCCAAACACACCTCTATAATGTATAAAGGAGCTACCTTCTAAGCCTTCGTAGTTCCTCTTACCCCATGCCATACATACTCTATGGAAACCAGCAAGAAGTTTCCTCACCAAGCTTAGCATTATCCAAGCCATACTAACAAGTGAAAACAGGATACTCCAAATCATTGTGGCCACTGGACAAAGATTCGGCATATTATTTGAATGGTATAACTTTACTTTCCCTAAAATGACAGCCCTGCATGATCCACACTTTGCTATAATTTGAGAGGCATAAGAGAACAAAACAATGTGCCCCGTAATCAAAGGTGATGAGAAGGATTACACTGGAGACAGATCTGCCTCTCTTTCATTATTTCAACAAAGTTCAGTGCCCCAATCAAATGTATTTCAGAGGATATTACACTATGTATTCCTCTTAATCAAGGGTGACAAGAGGTGCTACACAAGAGGCAGGCCTAACTTTACCAATATTTGCACAAATTCCCTACACTACTTGCTTTCATACGGCGGGAGTCATTGGTTCAAATCCAATAGTAGGTAGAACTTACTAGATACTCCCTCCGTCCCAATTTAATTGTCACTTTTGGGAGTTCGTGCCACTTTTCAATTGATTATATCTTGTAATTTATAACGTTTTAGGTGATTTTGAAAACATTGTATTATAGAACAAATCGAGATCTATCAATCAAACAAGATCCATATTGGATATAAAATTCATTACCAATTTAAAGATATAACTAATTTTTTTTTTATCCAGGTAGTACCAGAGTTACTGCAATGCTAACATACACAAGTCTATAAACTTTTTTGTTTATAGTATCACAGTTTAGCATTCTTTTTTTCAAAATGTTATCCAACTAAATTTAATTGTTTTGTGAATTGCATTGCTGAGTCTTAGAGTCTAACTTAACGGTGTTCCAATTACCTATTCTAGGTAGAATGGATGGAACAACAATAAAAATTTGAAGAGCATAATTACTGCACTCGTGGAACAAACAATACATGCAGAGTAAGAACATATATCAGCAGAAAGCAATATATTTGAATTTAAAAGATTGACAAAAACCTTCCATGTCAATAATAAGGTGGCTTTTCCAAATGCCTGTTTTTTCTTTCTTCTGCAGAAAGTATCTTGACAATCCAAAAAATGGCCAGAATCAGATATTGCTCAACGAGTATAGCCACTGGAATAAGAGAATCAGCATGAATAGGCTTATTTGGAAGGGAGTGGATTCTGCTATCCCACAGTTTAGGGGAAGAGGTAGGCTTCAACCCCAGCATCATGCAATCATCATTAGGCCTTTGGAAGCAAAGATGCATGCATCCAACTGTAGCCCTGGAAATGCAGGGGGTTCATCAATAACAACCTCAATGGAACATACAAATGAATGCAGCTCACATGGAGGAAACCTAAGCTATTCAATTTTTATCAAACTTTTTGTTCCATCAAAGCCACATAGAAATTATGTTGTAGCAACCATTTTTTAGTCCACAAGAATGGAACAAAGGGGCTTACAAATGGGAAACTAAAACAACTCATTTCCATCAGTATTTTGAAAATCTAATAATTTCACTGATATCCAGTGTGCAAATTCCATGAAAAGATGCATGTAGCCATCCAAAAGCTTTTGTGTGCTTTCACAGATTTATTACCCAAGCAAGCTTCTTCTAGAAAAACAAAAAGTTGATATGGTATATGATTTCCAAGTGTGTGTGCATAAAGGCAAAAACACAAACAGCTGGCTTTGCCACATATAATCCATATGCACAAGGTAAGTGTAGACTTCGAACCTTTATATCCTTTCAGATACTAAGTGAACCCAGATTTGGAGATTGAATTCCAGAATGAAATGGTATCAATGAGACATCTGATACCCAACAAAAATAGGTTTATGCATCACTTATATGTAATGCTTGCACTGGTATAATATGGAAGACAAATACTGAATAATTTTATCTTCCCAGTAGAAACCTTGTATTTGGTTCACCAACTTTAGACTGAAATGGTATTCAATGGTGCAACAGAATTTAACACATTGTCAGGTAAGAAACCAAAATAGTAATAGCAATAGCAATAGCAATAGCAATGAGACCAGTTAGCACTGCTAATATTATACATAACGTCTGAGTTACAACCAACTGCCTAGACAAAAGAGTACGAGATGACCAAGATGAGAGCTAGAAAATGGAAGACATCATCCTGCTTCTTACAAAGATTATCCACATCAAAGAAAAAAAAATAGGATCCTAGAATGAAAAGGGAAAAAGAAACCTTCAACTGTCAACTATTATGATTACCATTTCCAGCAGAAATTAAATTCCTCAGCTCCATCAAATGTTCATCGTTGGAAATGCATAGACCAATCCGGAGATTTGTCAACAGTGCTTCTTGCTCCCAACTTAAGAGGCCAGAAGCATACAAGACTCCTAGAGTGCAGCGATATGCATGCAACTCTAATCTATGGATACTTGCTGCCACTTCCTCTTCTGGAGGATATAGAGAGTTTTCCTGATTTCCCAAGCCATAAGAAGATTCTGCATCACTAGAAACGGAATCTGAAACTTGACGACGACCTGCAACAAAGTGACTCGGAAACTTATTTGGACCCCCGCTATTAACACTACAACTACAAACAGAACATTCATCACTATCAGAATCCGTCCTCTCCACTTCAATATGTCTGTTTGATTTATTCACAGAGGAAGAATGCATGTACTTTTCACCCATATTTTCTCGTGGGTAGGCAACAACATCTACCTTTTCCTGTAATGGGGCTGGAACAAATTTTTGAAGCCTCCCTTCTTTCTCAGTTCCTCTTAATTTTCTAGCATGTCCAGTACATCCATCAAGAATAGAGGAGTGGTAAGGAGATTCTCTCTTCAGTGCTCTAGAAGGGATCATATGAGATCCCTGTTGTCCAGCATTCTCCCGAACAGCAAAGTGATCATCTCTAGCTTTCAGCATTTGGAAGCTTGTCTTCTGATAACAACTTGGAGTTGATAGCTTGTTAGATTTTACATCGTCACATCTTCCAGAGCCCTGTTGCAACAGCCAACATACAATAAGACACTGCAAAGACATAAGGCATATACAAGCTATGTGAAATGGAGAATGAAAGGGACAAGAGTGCAGTTCATAGAAGTCCAGAAAGCATAAGGCCTCGTTTGATTGGTCGGACCAATGGATTCATAACAGGATGATATATATACTCTTAGGCCTACTTGTTTGACTGGACTAGAAGTGAACGGTTATAAAATCCCATAGGACGCCTGATCCTATTGTATTAACAGTGAAGGTTTACATACCGCACGGTATAGTAAAACCCACCGTTTGTTGAATGTCACATCCGATGGATATTTAATCTTATCCGGAAAAGTTCCAACCGAATGTGGGATGTTTGATCTCCTTGGATATATAGTCTAATTAGTCTAATCAGATCAGATACATTAATTTGGAGAAAGAAGAGGGGCCTTAGAGGAGATTAACCTCACTGGAGTAACAGGGATGGGTAACCAATACCCCATCCCCCAAGGTGTCATATATCCTGCGTTTAGCAGGAACACTTATTCAACATCAATGGTTTCTATCATATCATCTATTGCAACATTCAAATTCCGAATGTGCCATCCTAGAGGATTTGTAATCCAATCGTCTTCCAGCCAATCAAACAAGCCCTAAAAGAGAAATGCTTGAGAGGATAATATTAGTAACAAACATAGCCGATCCTAACGTAAGATTAAAATACACTGCTCTACCAAGGAAAACATAAATCATGAACAAAATCGTATACATGAGCAGAAAAAAGAAAAGTAAAGAGTACCTTTCCAATCACCACCCATTTGTTGTCTTGCCAAGATTGGCGGACCCTAATGCTTGATTTGTGGATTCTGAATTCCTGTGGAATTCCAAGTAGCCTCACCAAATAATGATCCCTATCCAAAACCTTCAAGACTCTAGCAATCTTCCACGACATGCTATCGAAAACCTCCACAACATCACCAACCACAAAACTCTCAAAACCTTCAAAAGGAGGACAAGGCCTGATAGCCTTTCTAGACACCCTCTCTACTACAGCATCACCAATTGAGCCTGGATAACAATCATACTTGACACTGTAAGTATGTCCATTACCAGATATGATTTCACCACAGCACCATGAGACCGGCACCTCCTTTTTGCTCATAACCTCTACTTTACTCCCCTTCTTGAACTTCATGATGGTTTATATCATGGAAACCCTAGTACCTGGAATCTATCAAAAGGGAAAAACCTAAGAACATTTCAACAAAACAACAGTATGCAAAAATAGAAACAACAGATGCAATAAAATGAAACCAATCACCACCGTGTCGCAATACCCGGAGCAGGTCATAATTGATAACAATACAGACTCTATACAACCAACTAATAATAAAAACCTTATAAAGGAGCAAAATTATCAATTCCATTTCCAACATAAAAATCTATGCTGAAACGCCTATAACACACCAAAATATAACAGGGTATGACCAAATATTTAGCAACTTCCAAACCATCACCAAAAGCAAGGGGACAGATGATCCCAACACCATCTCCACCCTAAGGAAATACCCCAAGGTTAACCCCCCTCCCAAAAAAAATAAAAAAAATTCCAACATACTAACCAACTTAACAAATAGAAAACTGATGAACCTAAATCCCAAAACACACTTATTTTTTCCACACGAAAAAAAAAAATTTAAACCAAGGGTACAGATGATCCCCACACCATCTCCACCTTAAGGAAAACCCCCAAAGTTACCAAGAAAAGAAAGATTACTAAATCAACATACTAACAGACAAAAATACCACAAAAAAAACACTGATCAATCCAAGTCCAGAAATATTTTATTTTATTTTTAGAAACTTAATTAGACCAGAAAGGTAAACCCTCTAAGCATATAATAAGCCAAAAAATAATAAAAATAAAGGCAACCCACATTAATTGCAATAAATTCCATAAAAAAAAAATAGAAGAAGATCCCTTTGACAAGAAAATTTGTCTCAACTCTTCCGCAAAGACTGGAAACTTTAGAAATTAATACGAAACCCCAAAAAATATGAAGAAATTAACCACTGAAAAACCAGTAATTGAAACTCTAAAATCAAAATTACTTACCTTCTCCAATTTCTGATAAAAGTCTGAATCTTGGCCGACGGTGTTCCTTGTTATTGATCTCTCAGTTTTGAATGTGCAATTTGTGTTTTCTAGGGTTTGTGTTTGGGAGAAATTAAATTGGGTGGAAATTATCAAATTGGATTATATACGTCAGCGAGGGTATTATCGGAATTTTGCAGTTCGGGCATTGTACCACCTAATTTGTGTTGGAGAGAGGTTCGCCGTTGGAAGGGGATATAATGACCACGCGACTCCTGGGGAGTGTTAAACACGTACTAAGCCTGCTCGGATTTTAATCCGAGCTGTCCATTGCTGAGATGGATGGTCGGATCGGCCGTGTTACACGTGTAGCGCAGGATGCACTACAGCATCCCGATCCGATTACTTTGATTAGAATTATTTTAGTCATATTTGAATTTTTGTTCAATTAGTAGTATAATAAATGTTTTGGATTGGTTAATCAACATCAACATAAGAACTCATGTTAACCTCAATCATTGGAGATATAGGCAGGAGAGAAATGGAGACAGACCTAACCTTTTGGCAATATACACAAAATGACTGCCAAGCAGAATACATTCAGTGAAGATGAAAAAAATGCCAAGCAGTTGTCTTTTGGTATTTAGTGTTGATCTATAGGCACAACCCGACATGATCAAGTAAACAGGCCGGCACGACATGACACGATTAAAAAATGGGCTAGCACGGCATGACACGATTTAAGTAAATGGGCCCGGCCCAGCACGACATTAAAAAACGGTACAGCACGACACGATTTAAGTAAATGGGTACGGCACGGCACAACACGATTAAAAAAAGCACGGCACGTTATGACACGATTTAAGTAAACGGACCGACACGGCATGACATGAAACTACGATTGGCACGAAGCTAAACGGGCCAAGCCAGCACGGCACGGCCCGTTTGACACCCCTACAAATCTTTGTAGAAATTCTGGGCCGCTCCTATCTTTTCATTTCATAGCCCAGTGGATCCCTTTTCACCGGATTGCATTTCCTTATGGGTCCTGTGGGGTGTATTTTACGTTTTTACCCCTTTGGGAAACAAATAAAGCCCCAGAGCGAATGGGATTTTCTCAGAGCGGGATTTTCTCAGAGCGGGATTTCCTCAGAGCGGCGACTCCTTCGATCCAGAGAAGTCATGCTTTGAACTGGTCTTCTCTGGCGATTCCTGCGATCCAGAGGCTGAAGCATTCCGGCGATTTTCTCAGAGCGGTGATCAATCTCCTGCTTTGAACTGGTCTTTTCCTCCTCTCCTCCACACCTCTTCAAAGTTCAATCTGTATATGTGTGGCTGTGCGTTTTCTTGTTCAGTAATTGTGCTTCGGAGATAGTGTACACGGCATTCTCCAGATCTACTTTTTAGAGATTATCTAGTGTGGAGAATAGCACACCGCATTCTCCTCCAGTCCACGAGATTTGTGAGAGATTTCTTTGATGATAATGTGCTTCGATTTTACCTTTGAATCAGTGTTTTTTGTTGATTGATTGCATGCGTTGATAGTCTGATTATGTATGCAAAGAACTACATCGTTATTTACAAAACGTAATCCATATGATTTTAATTAAACACTGTCAATCGGTATCTGTGTGGCTATGCGTTTTCTTCTTCAGTAATGGTGCTTGGGAGATAGTGTAATAACTGTATTCCAGATTTAGTTTTTAGAGATTATCATTCTGTAGTGCGTGATTAACAGTGCTAATAGTTGATTATGTTTTGTAAAGAATTGCATGTCATTATGTGATATATCGTATTCGTGATCAATTAACATTGTTAATTGCGTGAATTGTCTGATTATGTATGCAAAGAATTGTATGTGGTCGTGGTTACATGATATACTCTTTGTTCTTGACTAAGTTAAATGATTTTGCAGATGGATTCATTGATTTTGTTGTGTAACTACCGTGGAGAGACTTGTGGAATTAGATTTTTTAATAACAATAGCTATGCACAATTGGTGGATAAACTCATTGTTAGGTGGAATGGTTTGAAATCTGGGGAAGTAGGACTTTCATATAGTTTGGAAAGTGATCGTTTCTGCATGTTGCTTAATGATGACGATTTAGATGTGATGTTTGACTTGGTGTCCAGTAGTGGGTTGAATCGTGTCAAGGTATCAGTCTTTGATGCTGGTAGTACAAGTGGTGGTGGTTCTAATAGTGGTTGTGGTGGTGTTGGTGCTGGTGGTGATCAACAGTTGGCTTGTTTACGTAGGGATTGGAAGATGGATGTAGATAAACAAGAGCCTGAGTGGGTGCCAAGTTTTTGTATGCATAAAGAGACGGTTTTGTTATCTGCTGGATGGAGTTCACTCATTAGGGAAGTGAGGCAAAAATTTGCTGGTGGGGTTGTGGAATTTCGGGATGCGTTGGCAAAATATGCAATGCACTGTGGCTTTGAGTATGACTTTGTCAAGAACGACCAAGAAAGGGTCACAGCTGTTTGTAGGAATAAAAGATTTGGCTGCCCATGGATGGTGCACGGTAGGGTGGATAAACTTAGCTGTTTTTTCTACATTAGGGAGTTGAACAATGTCCATGATTGTGATGCTTCTGCTTTGAATGCGAAACACTCGCGTGCTAGTTCTTCTTTCATTGGGAAGCTTGTTCTTGAGGAGATTCGTTCACGGCCACAAAAGCGTCCAATTGATGTTCTTGATGACATGAAGAGACTTTATGGGCTGTCAATTAGTTACAAGAGAGCTTGGACTGGTGTTGAGAAGTCTAAGGCTGATGTGTTTGGAGATTATTCGATGTCATTTGACGAATTGCGTTGGTGGGTTGAAGCAGCTAGGTGTTCCAATCCTGATAGTGTGTTCGATATCGAGTTTGATCCCCAAACCAAGCATTTTGTGAGGATGTTTGTTGCATTTCGGGCTAGTATCTACGGTTTTAATCATTGTAGACCCATGTTATTTCTTGACGGGACGTTCTTGAAGGCGAGACATAAGGGTTGCTTGCTGGCTGCATCAGCGAAAGATGGTAACAAAGGTAAGTTAATTTATGAGATAGAAATGCATATGCATCATTTTTAAATACTGAAATAAACCTGCTAAACGTGCACTGAAATAGAAATGTGTATGCATCAATTGAAACATGTTAAACGTTGCTAAATTTTGGTAACCTGCACTGAAACAGAAGTGCATATGCCTTGCTAGGCCTGCTAAACCTATTAAACCTTCAAAAATAGGCCACAACTGAAAGCATGTAAACCTGCTGGAATGACAGAATGCTGCAATGATTGTGTTTTCAGAGTCTAGTCTTTCCCATCTTTTGTAAGCTTCATAAGTTTGGGTACGGATTTCTATCATTCAAAGAGTGAATAAACTGTGCGTTGTCTACTCTATTAAGTGTCTTTCTTTTGTTTTTTTGCAGGTTTGTTTCCTATTTGCTTTGCTATTGTTGATGCTGAAACAAATGTTAGTTGGAGTTGGTTTTTAGGTAAGCTGCGTGATATTTTGAGTAATGAGAGGGACATTGTTTTCTTTTCTGATAGAAATGATGGAATATGTAGCGGAATTGCAAACACATTCCCTCGGAGTCCCCATTCATATTGCTTGTATCACCTAAAAATGAATTTGAGACATGCTTTGAGTGGTCTGAAAGGTGGTTTTAAGGAACACTTAGTTAGCCTATTTAGTTTGTGCGCTCATGCGCCGAATGAGAAGATGTTCGATGATCTCATTGCTGATTTGAAGAGGCAGGGCAAGGGTAGGGTTATAACGTTCTTATCAAGGCTGCCAAAAGAACACTGGGCATGTGCGTTTTTCCCCGGTAAACGGTATGGAGAGATGTGCTCAAACTTGGCAGAGTGCTTCAACAATTGGATCAAGGAGGAGCGTCATCTTCCGGTGACACAGCTTGTTGACCGAATCCGCGTGAAAATGATGGAGAATATTGCTAAAAGAAGTCAAGTTGCTGCAAAATGGAACTTTTCTATCTGCCCGAACATGAACAAAGAGCTGGAGAACTCATTTCATGTTTCAAAGTCATGGAATGTAAAGCGCTCAACTACTGATGTCTTCGAAGTCCTTTCTGATCCTTCGGTAATGGTAAATCTCTCCAATCAGACATGCTCATGCTTCGAGTGGCAGTTTAGATGTTTCCCGTGTTGCCATGCAGTTTGTGCCATTTATAATAGTGGAAAGAACTTGCAAAACTATGTCGATCCTTACTACATGGTTGAGACGTACCGTGAGGTGTACTCACTGCCAATATATCCTATACCTACCTTGTTGAAACCTGCACCAGGTGGCAATGAGGATACCATTCTTCCACCACTGTCAAGGAAGCCATCTGGAAGACCTCGAAAGAAAAGGCTTCGGTCAAATGGTGAGAAGATCAGACCAATACAGTGCAGCAGGTGCGGGAAGGTTGGAAGACACAACCGAAAGACCTGCAAAGAAGACTTGAGGGCAGCTGATTAAAGATATACAAAGTGGCTATGAGTCTGGAAGAGTGCTGCTGATTGAAGATATGTAAAGTGGATACGAGTTATATTGCTTGATTGTCTTTTTGTGTCTAGTGGTGGCGGTAGAAAAATAATACTTTAGTGTCTATTAAGTGTGCCAAACCTTTGTTAATTGAGTCCTGTTGAGTCTTTGTTCAAAACTTTAGTGTCTTTAGTCATTGTCTGAAACTTTAGTGTCTTTTGTGTCTGGTGGTGGCGGTAGAAAAATAAAACCCTCTCCCAAATTAGTTCTATGGTATCATATTGAAATTTCTGAAATTGAAATTGCTGATGGTATTACTTTTCTGATACTATGCTGTTTCAAAAGTTTGGATATGGTGTCTCATTTTTGCAATCACATTAGTGTTTTAATTGCGGATTCTGTGCATATCCTCCTGGTGTTGCTTTTCATGTTTGAAATTTTGGATGAAGAGTATACTATTATACGCTTTTCATATACCATTTTCTGTTTGATTAACATTGCTAACGCATTCTTTTGAAAAGAAAGCCAGTCGGTCATTTAACACTGTTAATCTATATTATGATATAACTTTCTCCATTAATTAACAATGTTAATTGCATTGCACTCTTCAGTTATTCTTCCTTACACACTGCACGCTTTTAACGCTTGCTTTTGAAAAGAAAGCTGGTCATTTAACACTGTTAATTAACAAGGTCATATACCATTCTCAATGTTGAAATTCACCTACACACATTATGGATGAAGAGTATACTATTATATGCTATTATGTTTGATATTTTTATTTTAATCAATATTTTTATTTGCATTGCACTCTTCAATTATTCTTCCTTACACACCAGTCATGCTCCTTTTCTTTGTTACGAATTTTTGTAGCTATTTTATATCCTAACACTTGATTGTTGCTCGCAAAGCGCAAAGGACGATGATTGGAACCCTGGTCAAACACCACACGCTTTTAACCCTTTCTTTTGAAAAGAAAGCTGGTCATTTAACACTGTTAATCAATATTATGATATAACTTTCTTCTTTAATTAACAATGTTAATTGATTGGAACCCCGGTCAAACACCACACGCTTTTAACCCTTTCTTTCGAAAAGAAAGCTGGTCATTTAACACTGGTAATCAACATGGTCATATACCATTCTCTGTTTGATTAACAGTGTTAAGCCATTCTTTCAAAAGAAAGCCAGTCATTTAACACTGTTAATCAATATTGTGATATAACTTTCTCCTTTAATTAACCATGTCCAGAGATTTGGTCATTGACATGTGTCCTAGACTCCTAGCAAGGTAGCACTAGTATGTGCCCTTGGTGAGATTTGCAGTTGACTGAAAATATACATGGATCTCCTGTTTTTTCCGATTAAGCTGGGGATCACTTTGACTAAATAGTTATATACAAAAAATGACAGTGTTTAAAATGTGAAATTGACATTGTTCGGAATTGATTTCATTTCAAAACACTGTCTATTTTATAATTCCAAGCACTGTCAATTTTGTCTAACTTCATAAAAAAATGACAGTGTTTAAACACGGTCAATTTTAAAAATGACAGTGTTCCAAACACTGTCAATTTCACATTTCCAAACACTGTCAATTTTATAATCCCAAGCACTGTCAATTTTGTCTAACTTCATAAAAATAACAGTGTTTAAAGCACGGTCAATTTTAAAAATGACAGTGCTTTAAACACTGTCATTTTTTCATTTCCAAACACTGTCAATTTTATAATTCCAAGCACTATCAATTTTGTCTAACTTCATCAAAAAATGACAGTGTTTAAAACACTGTCAATTTCACATTTCCAAACACTGTCAATTTTATAATTCAAAGCACTGTCAATTTTGTCTAACTTCATAAAAAAATGACGGTAAATTTTAAAAATGACCGTGTTTAAAACACTGTCAATTTCACATTTTCAAACACTGTCAATTTTATAATTCCAAGCACTGTCAATTTTGTCTAACTTCATAAAAAATTGACAGTGTTTCAAATGTAAAATTAAAATTGTTTCGAGAATAACAGAAAAATGACAGTGCTTCAAATGTAAAATTGACATTATTTGGAGTTGACAGTGTTAATTGACAATATTTGGAAATGAAATTAATAAAAATGACAGTGTTTAAAATGTGAAATTGACATTGTTTGGAGTTGATTTCATTTCCAAACACTGTCAATTTTAAAAATGACAGTGTTTAAAATGCGAAATTGACATTGTTTGGAGTTGATTTTATTAATTTCATTTCCTGACACTGTCAATTAACAAAAAAATGACAGTGTTTGAAATGTGAAATTGACATTGTTTGGAGTTGATTTCATTTCCAAACACTGTCAATTTTATTATTGACAGTGTTACGCATAAAAATGACAGTGTTGGAATTAAAAAAATGACAGTGTTTTAAACACGGTTAATTTAAAAAATGACAGTGTTTTAATTTCACATTTCCAAACACTGTCAATTTTAAAAATGACAGTGTTTCAAATGTAAAATTAACATTGTTTCGAGAATAATAAAAAAATGACAGTGTTTAAAATGTAAAATTGACATTGTTTGGAGTTGATTTTATTAATTTCATTTCCAAACACTGTCAATTAACAAAAAAATGACAGTGTTTGAAATGTGAAATTGACATTGTTTGGAGTTGATTTCATTTCCAAACATTGTCAATTTTTTTATTGACAGTGTTATGCATAAAAATGACAGTGTTGGTATTAAAAAAAATGACAGTGTTGGAATCAAAAAAATGACAGTGTTGGTATTAAAAAAATGACAGTCAATTTCACATTTCCAAACACTGTCAATTTTAAAAATGACAGTGTTGGTATTAAAAAAATGACAGTGTTTCAAATATAAAATTAAAATTGTTTCGAGAATAAAAAAATAATGACACTGTTTAAAATGTGAAATTGACATTGTTTGGAGTTGATTTTATTAATTTCATTTC
>BPLS01012733.1:2209-15749 GCA_019656275.1 Rhododendron kiyosumense | reverse complement strand
AATTTATGAATTTATCCAAGTAAATGGTTTTCAATCTCTTTCACAAATTAGTTTATGGTATAAGTTCATGTATATTATTTGCATAAGAACCAACTAATTTGGTAAGGCCATGTTTTTGGTGGTAGACACAAGTGACTTTGATTGGTGGTTGTTGAATGTGTGGCATAATCATCCTTAGCCCATTTTCCAAACAAAACACAAGGTGTGGAGCCCACCTCAAACCACATACTTAATTTACATGTTTGGATTCCACCAAAATCTGGTCAAATAAAATTAAATAAATAAGGTAAAATATACTCTAAGTGTAAGGTAGGTTTGAAATAGATTGGGCAACTTTTGATTCAAGAAATTAGTCAAGAGGAATTAAAAAAAGAAAATGAAACTTTATACCTATATTGGAAACTTGCTAGCAAATGATCGAGTTGATCATCAACCATGCAAACACGAGAAAATAATCCTCACACTTCCTACTAATAATTATATTCACACTAGAGTACTAAAGGTGCATAGACTTGTGGATCAAAAAAAAAAAAATGTGCATAGACTTTTTGTTGCAAATTTAGTCAATTGTTTCATCATATTGTATAACTAGGGTTTGCCCGTGTCTGAAGGCACGGCGCAACGTAAAGTCTAATTAGTGGTAATTATGCAATTAATTTTGAGAGAGAGAGGGAGCGCCGTAGGATTTATGGAGTAAATCAATGGTTAGGATTTATAGAGAGATAAGATTCAAAAACCCTTCTCCCTTACTATGTAGATATGTTCGGTTTTGCTAACCTCCTTCCACTAAGTGGAGGATAATACGCACATAATTTCAAACAAGTTTGGATATTAATGTATATCTTACAGATATTAATATACTTTCACAAATATCAATACATATTTTTTCCAGATATCAATATATTTTTTATTTATTATCTTATACCCTTTGTGCGGAAGTTAAAATAATCCTAATATGTTTGAGATTTTGGACCTACAATATTGATATTTATCAATATTGATATTTATCAATATTGTACTGTTATATATTGGATATCTAATATCCACATGGACCACATATACAAGACCTTGTAACTTAACTAAGGGCTTGTTTGTTTGATCGGTCAGATGCGAATATCAGATTGGACCGTATATATGCGAATATATGATTGGACTGTATATCCATTATGATCACATATCTTATATTTTGGTTAAAATTTTGTTGGCTCGAATGAATTAAACATGCTTTAGATATACGATCCCAATAGAGTGTGTCACATGTAGTTACCAAAAATATCATCATATATCCTTCACAACTGTAATGGTGTTGTTAAATAAGCTGACCTCCACTATTTAAAACACTGAATTCTGGATAATTATTCAATATTTCGGAAGTATACTCTCCACCTTGCATAATATGTAGGGCCCACATGGGTCCGTATACGTACATAAGTGTTGAGTTGCACTAGTAATAGTTTGTGTATACGTACATAAGTGTTGAGTTGGCGAACAAAGCTGGAGAAGTTGCTGTGCTTGAAGAGCGTAGGGAGGAGATCTCTGGCGAACTCCGCCGGCTGCCAAACCACGAACCCCGTCCCCTCCGAGTTCCACGATATCACCCCATCCGTCGCCGGATCCTCCACCAACATGTACGTCTTCATCAAGAACGGCGGCGGCGACGACTTCCTCATCATCACATACTCCATCAAACTACCAACACCACCATCACTACCCTTATTATCATCACTAGTATTTTCACCAGAATCCATCATCATGAAAAATCTTGAGAGAGAGAGAGAGAGAGGAGAGAGAGAAATATATAGGTGAGAGAGAGAGAGAGAGAGAGAGAGAGAGAGAGAGATGATTAAGAGGAGAAGAGAAGAAGGGCGGTTAAGAACTCCCAACCCCAACAATAGAAACCCAACACGACTCCGCAGTTCATGAGATTTGCAAGAGCTTTGCTTTGCCTGATCGTTTTCTCTCTCTCTCTCTCTCTCTCTCTCTAGAAAGGTTGAAACGTATGCTGTATGTTTTTGGCCCGCTTTTCTTATATATATACTACTACTACTGTTTTGGTTTTTTATAATCGGGTCTCAAGTTGCGCACATCTCAACTAATCTGATCTCATGTAACTCCAGAGCTTGAATTATTTCTCCTTCGAAATTCAACCTTACGACCCCCTTAAGGACATGCTCTTTAATTTACTCTCTTTCTGTCGATCAATCACGTCCCTACGACACCAAGTGACAGTGCCCCAAACTTTTTTTCTATTGCACCATTTGTGTGAGCTCTATATTGTAGTGGAAACCACACAAATATGTGATGAAAAAATAGTTTGCAGCACCACGTAGCGGTTCCCGAATAATTTTCCCTCGATCCCATACTACTAGTACTGGTCAGAAATACTGGTCCTCTTTTGCACCAATAGTGTTCCTTAATTGGTGTGTCGGACTATATATATATATATATATTATAGTATGAATCATACGAGTATTTATTAATATAGGTGTAGGGTTATTATCAAATAACCAAAAACATGCGTGTAGGAATTTGCTTCTTAAGCTCACCCTCAATAATATATGCCATTAATAAATAATAGTCAACTGTGAATAGTACTTTCTTTAGCTCTGAAAACAAGTACAAAACTGCTGTATTCATTGGGAAGCTTCGAAGGTATACGATATTCTTTTTATAATTTAGGTGTCTGGATTAACTTACGTGCACCTCGACTCATTTTGAATGACAAATTTACCGTCTACTTGTGGATATACAGTATAGTTTCACGATAGGATTACCGGGTATTAGCGTGTGAGAGATGATATGTACAAGTTAAAAAGACCACTAAATAAAACAAAAATCGCAACTAAAGTCAGCAACTTACAATAATATTTCTTTTGAAATTCAACATAGAATTAAGGGGATAATAGGAGCGTTATGTTCTATTTTAAAAATAGAGAGAATAGTAAATTTCAAACTTGTAGGTCAAAATGGAGTTAATTTATAAAATTTCTGCGGAAATGGGGTCGGCCGCCTCCGTTGGCGTTGGGTGGCTCCGCCATTGGAATTGAAGTAATCCACGGACATGATTGGGATATATATGAAATTTGTCAAATTTGTAGCATTATTTTTTAATTCTCGTTTTACGAATTAGACATTTATTTTCGATTTGCGTATGTTTTACTGGTGGTGGTGGAATTGGAAATACAGGGAGCTATAGATCAGGTATTACTGGGGAAAACAGTCAAACACTGTATATGACTATTTCAGTGCTTTTGATCAAAGAAGGTAGTGAGCAATTATTAATGCAATGCCTGAGAAGCTTCCTGATCGAATTGACCAGTGCTTTCTCTTACAAAATAAATAAATAAAGAGAAAATAAAATTCTTCTAGCTTAGAGTATATTACAAGCAATCAATGACATAAGAGAAACATCTCCATTACGCATGCACATGGAATGGAAATAATTTTTATAACAGTAATACTTTATGCCATGTTCGTTTCAAAACTCTATATTCAAACTTTTCTCTTTGCGCACGGATCTCAATAAATTTTTACTCTCATTTCTCTCTCTCTCAACTCATTATATATCCTAAAAAACTATCTTAAAATCCAAAATGAACATGATTTTAGTGACCCGTTAGAATACCATGCACATTATATATGGGTACCATGTGATAATTTGTTACCACTATATTGGTAGAATGTGCTCATTTTTTTATAGAGTGGAGCACGTTCTACCAATGCAACAGTGACATCTCATATAATATTTAAATGTGGTATTCAGATATGATCACTATAGCATTGCTCATTTCACAAACGTTACACTTAAACCCAAAATGTTTAATCTAGTGGTTCCACTTAAATTACTTAAACACAAAATTTGTTGAAATTAGTGGCCAAGATAGGAGATTTAAAAAAGGAAAGAAAGATAGGAGATTAACTAACCCCAAAGGCCAAAGAGGTTGGCGTGGTCAACATGGAACTTAAGGTTTTGCTCCTTCCAACAAGTTTAAGTTCAAAAAATCTCGTATGTGCTGGCTATCAAGTGAGAAATTTTTCAGTACCGGGTGGGTATCATATGGTGCTCACTCAGCACACATTCGGGCCGTCCATTTCGATTTTGGACGGCTCGGATTTGGAGAGAGTAAAAAGAGAGAGAAAGATGAAAAATTGTGGTGAGGAGAGAGGAGAGAGTGGGTTTCAATCAGGATCATTCAATACACTTTTAGATGGTCTAGATGCACCGAGCGGACACTACGTGGTATCCATGCACCCGGTACCAAAAAATTTCTCCAATTCTTGACCCCACCTTAATTGGCCAGTATGTAAAATTGGTCCTGAGTTGTGAGTAAGTTAAGAAAAAAAAAATTGAAGTTTATTTTTTTCGATCCGCAGACAAAAGATGGAAAAGATTGATGGATGAAGATGTGAACAAGAGAACAATGTCGACTGAAGAATAATCAAGAAATTCATGTGATCTGGTTGGACAAACTCTTTGAAAAATTACCCATTAAGGATTGAGATTGATATTTGATGGGTACATGGGACATGGTTTCGTGGGAATTGTATCACTCTCACTTGGGAATTTTTCAGTCTAAAGGATAATGATAGGCCAATTTTATTCAAGTAGGTGAGGTGATGCTTTCCGCCTTCTTCTAAATTCTAACGTGCAAATCCCTCCATCCAAAATTTTCTTGGTCCGGGCCAGATTCGGGATTTGTTTCCTCCAAAAGTCTTTAGTTCGATTCTATCGGCAACTCGTTCTTGGGGCCACCTTGTTCTTATGCGTAAGCGTGTAAAACGGCTGTAGGAATTAGCCAGAAGTGTGCGCAAGCTGGCCCAAAACACCGTAGATTCAAAAAAAAAATTTCTTACTCGCATACTGTTCATATTTCGATTTCTTCCAGCCATCATTATCCAATGCGGCTTTGGAGGAAGTGTCTTTTTGACTTTTATTGTGGTTTTCCTTTTCTGAGAATTGGAAGAAGCAGAAAATGTGCAACATAACCATCAATGATCAAATCCAGCGCGTGCTTGCAATCTCCACCCCAATTTTTATAAACCCCTTGCAATGAAATAGGAAGAAAAAAGCATTTTTACATAAATCCGTATTAATTAGTACTACTCTAATCTCAAGGTAAAATGACATTTTTTTTTCCAAAGAAATTCAAGAAGATGCATTAGTTTGACCTTGTAGTACTACTCCCTCCCCGTCCCAAAACAAGAACTTAAAAATAATACGAAATTTGCCAAAAAAAAATTCAAAATTTTTCAACAACTTACTTGATATCTCTGAGTTCTTTTAATTTATGGAAAAAAGTTGAAAATTTTCCTTGTAGAGAACATATTATTTTCAAGTTCTCGTTTTGCGGGCCGGACTTTTATTTTGTGATGAAGGGAGTATTTTTTATTTTTTAAGTGTTGAACAATTTTAAACAGTTGTATAGCCTAGAGATATCAATCTAATCCGGACGGATGGTTACCCAAATCAATTCATAACATCGATTTGGAAAGTTTTTACAAGATTTTGATTTGGAGTTCGGGTTTATAAAATATCTGCACCGAAAACGATGCCATTACACAATGTAATAACATAAATGACCTCATAAATATGTATATAAATATGCCCGCAGTTGGTTTGGAAAATTGGAAGGTTCTGATTTAGTTGGGCAGCTGAGCTTTCTTGACTAGAAAATTTAATATCCCTGGCCTCCATTAGTACTATTTCTATACCATAAAATAAAATAAAATATCCTAAAATGTCAATACGTAGTTCTTTTGAGGAAAGCAGAAACAAACAAAAGTCATACGTAGTTGTGTACGTTGGTCTGTTTTTGACATTTGTGCTCCTCCGCCAACCTCGTTTCTGCTTTCCCATTTGGGGTAGTGGCAAAGGTACTGCTGGTGTGTGACAAATGTGTTCCAAAGGTATTGGGCCCATAGCCAGGTAATACACGTTGCATTAGCGTGAGCAACATCGCAAACGTGAAAAGCGTCTTATGAAGGCATCCCAAATTGCTTAAACTTTGCGAAAGCGAAAATTGAGAACATGGTTGTTGAGAGAAGATTGAGAGCGAGATCGTAGGGCACCGACTGCTGAGGGGGAGGGTTCTTTTTTGTGACGTAATAAGGTTTGCCAACAGTATAAAAATATTATGTAGAAATTGACACTTTGTTTAGATGAGTTTTTGAGAAATTTTTTGGGTTTATGAGTGGAAAGAGAAATAGAGCAATGATTGAAAGTAGGGGTAATAAATGAAAAGAGAAATAAGAATAATAATTGGAGATAGGAGTAATGAGTGAAGAATAATGATTTAAGTATTTTGTGAGGGGAAATGATTTTGCCACTTTTTTTTTTTTAAATACAACTCCCCTGCAAGTGTATTTTTGCACAAAAATTACATTTGCAGGGAAGTGACATTAACAAAAAAAAAAAGGCAAAATTAGCCGTCTTTTTGGATTAGATTTTTTTTTCCCAAAACCAAACAAAACAAGGCATGAGTGTTTTCAATTTCCAGAGCGAAATCTGAAATGGTCAAACAATAAGACTTCTTAATTGGATGCACGCTTGGATTTTGCGGGAACCATATCCTTTGCTGGGAACCTTTCCCACTTGGGTGTCCAAAATGGGTACTATCAAGTATTCCTTCCACTTGGAATTTTTGGATAGGAATGTAAACAATAATGATTCCCACACATACTTTTGTGCACATATCATGCACATACATTTTTGTGAGGCTCATATCGGGGTCCTACAAAATGATCCGAACCACTCATCTTTTTTAAAATATTTTTTAACTGGCTCCTGTAAAAAATCAGCTCCAACAAATATTGGTAAGAGTTTTATCGGAAATCGTAGGGCAAAACAGAATGATTCACCCTACGATTTCTGATAAAGTTCTTACCTATATCCATTGGAACCGATTTTTTATAGGAACCCGTCAAAAAATATTTTAAAAAAGATGAGCGGTTTGGATCATTTTGTGGGACCCCGATATGGGCCCCACAAAAATGTATGTGTATGATATGTGCACAAAAGTATGTGCAAGTAGCATTGTTCGAATGTAAAACACCACTTGGGTGTCCAAAATGGGTACTATTAAGTATTCCTTCCACTTGGAATTTTTGGATAGGAGTGTAACCAGAAGGTATAAGAATGAAAAATTTCATGTTATGATGAAATCTGAACAATTGCTTTTTACATAACATAAAGTGAGATTTCATCATCGATAACATCACAACAACAGTTCAGATTTCATCATCGTTAACATTACAATGACAGTCGAAGTGAGTTATTATTGGTAAGGGGTCGAAATTGAGATTACAAGAACAATTGCTTTTTATACAACATGAAGTAAGTTTCATCATCGATAAATGAAAATAGCAGTTCAGATTTCATCATCGTAACAAAAAAAAAAAACAATCAAAGTGAGTTCTTATCGATAAGAGTTGAAATTGAGATTACAAATTTACAAGAACAGTCACTTTTAATTTCAATAACATTACACATGCACATTACCTCATCGCTAGCTCAGGAGATCGACGATCGACAATCTAACACTTGGTTTGCACTATTGCAGGTTTGTGTAGTCGTTGATAATTGGTTCGCGCTCTCACAGGTTTGTTTAGTCGTTGTAGTGTATGTGTTCCTCAATTGCGACATTATATAGTAGGGCAACAATTAAAGACCATAATACCCTAACTTTATTACATACTAGAATTTCATAACTTGTCAAAATCGTATTTGTGTATTTAGTCGGGAGTTTAGACGAATATATGTTAAGAGGGTTTTTTTTTTTTAAATGGCAAAAAGAAAGCTTTATTAACTCATAATACAAAGTACAAAACTAAAAGATTCATGGATACACTGGCCTGACCATCCATGACCCTCCTCTCTTAACCACTTGGAGAAAACTGATTTTGGCCCAATAGGCTGAACCCAAAACCAGGAGAATACTCAACACTACCTAAAACAGCCCAGGTTGGAAAGGAACCAACCCAAACCAAAACAACCCAACCAGGGCAAAGCCCAAACACCTAATACAACCCAAACCAAAACAAACCGTAACCCTAGCTAACTGCCCCACCATCTGCAGCCATCAACGCCGCCACCACTGCCACCGCCACCGCCACCGCTGTACTTGCAAAAAAAAGCACCACAGCCACAATACAACACTCGTCAAATGAACTTAATATAGAGGCTTATTGCCAATTGGTTTTGGGTTGTAACCCATCAAAGAAATCTAACAATGCTAATTGTCATAGACGAGTCAATATGAATTTAATATAGTTTCACTATTTTCATTGTTTTTATTGAATTCTCGTGTGATCGAGCTGGAGCAATTTCTGCACGTAAGGGACATTTTCTCGATGTAACTTGAATTTTCGTACATTATTTTTTAAGTTTAAAAATTGCACGAAACTTCGTAAGGGACCAACTTTGTGAGACGGAGGGAGTATCTTCTGGTTGGGCTCACTATAACTCTTTCGCTCAGTGCTGAATAGGCCTGTTGTTGGTGGGTCATTTCCACCTATGAAGGCCCAAATTATTATTGCCCAATTTGACAGATATTAATTATTAAAATACGTCCTCGGCCGTCATTTTCCTATTTTATTTTCATTTGGGCTTTGGGCCTCATTTAGAGCCAGGTCGCCTGGTAGTCTGGTACTAACAACCAATTTGGCTTCGACCTTCGTTTTCCAACAAATGGGCTTCTTCCGGGCCCATTTGTATGTTGTTTGCCATTGCCATTCTTATTTTTCCACCTCTCTCCCAATCAAAATATGACAAGTTTGCCATAAATTTTGTCATACATGGCAAAGGACCGCCAAATTTGAGAAAATTATGGTGATGTGAGTGTGACACCTTATTTGCCGTTTCTTTCGTCATTTTTGAAAAATGACAAATAATTTTACCGAATATGACAATCGATGTGGTTGTCAAATAATTGTCTAGTTTTTTGACCCTTCTTTTACGGAATACGAGCACCGAATTGACTATATATACGCCGTTATCAAATATTTAAAGTATCATGCTAAATTATTTGCATCTTGCCTCGAACATATAATTTCACAAAATGAAAAATAATTCATATGTTATGTTACTTTTATTTCTATTAAAGTGCAAGAACAGTTTGTTAACCAAAATATCAGTTAGTACGAATTTGGAAAGAGACGAAAAAAGAAAAAGAAAAGAAAAGGTAGGCTGTTCGATTAGGCCAACCAATGTAATCTTTCTGTTATGTGCATCAAATGATTACAATGCTAGAACATATTCTATGCAAATGTGTTTGTGCCTCGCAATACTCCAAAACTAACGATAACACACAACCAACTTTTTACTCCCCGTCGTATATGGCAGAGCAGGGCATGGCAAAGAGGCAAACCGGACACATACGGATAAGATCCAGCCAGGAATCAATGCATTCCCGATGAAATACATGAGAGCACGGCATACGAGCAGGCTTCCCTTCCGCAAGGCTCTTCAAGCACCGCCGACATTCCGCGACCGACCACCCGCTGTCGAAAGCCACTTCCTTCAATGCTTCAATGGATGCTCAAGTGGCCGGCACGAGGTCCCAAACATTCATTTCCTCGATAGCCCTGGCAATCCCCTCATCTTCGCTCTCACTGGGTAACTGCAGCATGCTGATCCCGACATCCACAAGAAAGGGCGGCAGCCCCTCTGAGCTCAAGTCCATCGAATGCCCAAACCTGTGCGCCTCTTCCACTATCGACTCCTTGACACTGTCGTCTCGTACGTATGCCATAGGTAGACTCTCATAAATGAGGTCCTGTTTGTTTCCAAAAAATAACAATTGGCCTAGGAACAGCGAGTCGTGCAGTTCTAGGCCTGATGCGGGCGTGCCAGGGCAGGATTGCTGCCCAAATTCGCATTAAGGCCGGGATGCCTCAATCTGACTTCGTACAGACCATTGCGAACGACCTAAGGGGTGAGGCCGTATGGAGGTTCGTGGTTTGCCTTGTCGGGCTAAGGACTTAATATTTCCTAATCGTGTGAAAAATGGAAAGAAAGGTAGAGTAAGGCCTAAAACAGAAATAAATGGACTTTATTAACGGTTTAACAAAGTTTTGGATACAAGAAAAGAGGTAAAACTTGAAATATTAAGAAGTGAATACAAGAAATGCTTGAAAGAAAGGGAAATGGGGTTGCATAAGCTGTAAGCTCTTGAGGTCGGGGACCTTGGCCAAGGCCTTCAGAAATGTGATTTATAGGAGTTACAGGCCTTGAGCTGCTTCAAAATGCTCCAATGCATGGCTGCCACATGGCCTGCTATCTGAGGCTTGAGCTTGAGCAGCTTTGAAATGCTCCAATGAGGGGCTGTTCTCTGAACAAAGCGTGCCTTTTACTCCAAGAAAAGGGCAAAGGCCTGAAAAATCCTTCTTTTCTGCATAAAATTGGGTGAGCTGCTTGTGAGCAGCTTGCTTAGGTCTGCATGACTCATTTGCCAGCAGCTCCAAGGGCTGCATGTATGCCACCTGTTCTTGGCCTTGCATCATGCTGAAGGATGGGGTCCACTCAGACCTTGAGCTGTTTGTAAGCAGCTTACCCAGACCTGTCCAGCAGGAACATTCTAGGCCTTTTGAGCTGCTTGTGAGCAGCTTAAGGCCTTTGAGCTGCTTGGGACGTCTCCATGCATGGCTCCACATGTCCTTGGTCTAGTTGAGCTGCTTGCATGCCTGGATGTTTGTAAAAAAGGTATATTTGGGCCCACCAAGGCCAAAAATGCAGGCCTGGTTGAGCTGCTTATGAGCAGCTTGGCCTTTGAGCTGCTTGAGCACCTTATTAGGGAGAAGCTTCTAGGCCTTTGAGCTGCTTGTGAGCAGCTTGGTTAGTAAGCATGACTAAGCAGCTTATGGCCTTCTTGACTTGGTCAGTTTTAGGCCTAAATAAATCCGAAAAACTGGGCCTAGACCTGAAAAACGGATCTTGGCCTTATTGGGCTAGATAGGCCTGAAAAACTAGTCTGGGCTCTGATTAGTTGGGCTGAGGCTTGAAAATGGGCCTAGATCTAAAAATCAATTTGGGCCTTGACTAATTAGGCCATGCTCCAAATATTAATGTGGCCTAATCAATTTTCAAACTCTCTCCTTCCTTTCCAAACTTAATTTGGCCTAATTGTGGCCACTTTAAATTCTTCCCAAGGCCCAATTTTGCAGGTGACCGATTTTTAAGGCTTCTCAAGGCCTAAAACCATCATTCAAGGCCTTCTTCTAACCAACAAATTGATTTTATGAATTTTGGCCAAAAATGGGTGTAAACAGGTCCCTGAGTTTCTCTCCTGCTAGATGCGCAACGCACCGTGCCAAACTTTACTTCGTTGATGCCGTCCGCTTCGCTGCCCCCGTGATCAGCAAGCTTCCTCAGTTTATGACACATCCGCAGAACAACCAAGAAGCCATCATACTGCCCTGGGATAACCCTGCCAGGCTGCCATACGATCAGCAACAATAGAAATACCTAACATCCATGTCGTATGATCTGATACCAAAATGTGTATCAAACGAGTACAACGCTAGTGATCTGATACCAAAATGTAAAACCAAAATGAATGTGCAAGACAAACTAACATGAAGACGACTAGATGAGCAGGGGAATTTGATAAACCAAATAAAATAAAATAAAAGAAGCAGCAGCAAGCATACTATTATGCAAAAAACGCGAACAAAGATCGATCAATGCCCCCGAACATAATGATTTCTAACATTAACCTTTTCCCATCTTATGCTAATTCATCTATTATGTGAAGTAAACTTAAAGAACGAAGGGACACAGCATCCTAAAGAAATGGTTCTTCGGGCCTTGGAAAAGGTCCTGGTTCATCTCCCATGAGCTCGAGTACTACTTTTTATAGCTTCTCCAATTTCAGATTGACCTTGGGCCACGTCTGCAAAGAATCCTTTCAATTGCCGGTAACATAAACAAAGGCCATTGAAGGGATGATTCATATAGTTTGTAGATATGAGTGTCCACCATCCCAACTCTCTCCTTCGACAAACTAATTCGCAAAAATAGTAAGCCCGCGTAAAATCCTTCCTGACAGGATACGAGAATGCGTCAAAACAAAGACGAATAACTGTAAGGAATGGCCGAGGTAGGATAAAACTTCCAAGGTCTCATAACTCGGGGCAAACAATAACAAATTGCAATCGATCTCACTTACCAAACAAAGTGTGACGATGATTAATCCAAGATAGCTCAAAATAAGTAGCCAAGTAGGAATTACGCAAAAAAATAAAAATTAAATTAAGAAACATGACCTTACTGAAAGTCGGCTCTTGATTCATAAATTACCAAGAAAAAACATAATAATTTCTTACATAAATTTTGAGTTTGTAAAGAAAGTCATTCTAGTTCTTTTCTCATCAATCTATCCACATATTGTTTGAAGTCACGGTTTTCGAAATGGGCCACAACCGTTGCGTAATGATATGGGATGTCACCCGGTATTTACCCCCTAAACTTTTGCAAACACGGAAAGCAATATCTCAGTGTTCTAAAACAAGGTATTCCTCGCCGAGTGCTCGCTCCAAGGTGCCTGGCCGAGCGACTACAGAGTAGCGAGTTTTAGAACACTACAATATCTATCGTCTGATTGTGGTTATATTTCCATATTCCACCCCTAAACCCCAAGTGTATTTATTTTGAACCCATAATTAGGCCATGGAAAAGGGTCCGCTCAACACTCACAAGAAGCTCTCTTTTTAATAGCTTCACAAATTTCAGGTTGACCTTGGGTCACAGGCGCAAAGAATGAGAGAGAGAGAGAGAGAGAGAGAGAGAGAGAGAGAGAGAGAAGGGACATGGCAGAGCCGGCCCTGATTTTTCCGTGCTTAAAGCGAAAATTAAAAATAAGATCTCTTTTGTTGAATTATATTAAGGGATAAAAAAGTAGGAGAGACCCTTACAATTCAGAATTTTTTGGAAGCCTAAAGCGACCACAAGACTTACTTTAGCTCAGAACCGGCTCTCTTAGATATCAAATCATGAAGTCCTATTGATGGAAATTCAGTATTACTATCACATTTTGCTCAAGAAAATCACCTTCTGCCCAAAATAAAAATCCATACAAAGAGAGAAAACCCTTTCGAGCAAGTCAAAAGGTCTAAAATCAACTTCAACTTTCCCAAACGGATTGAGACCAATGCCATACAATTCGAGACTAACCAAAAGAGATGAATATGCAAAGATAGAAGTCCCATAAATGAATTATGGGAAAAGCGTTGGGATAAATGCGTTTCATTTTGCATTACATAATGCAATGATCACAGTTGTCAAATCGTGAATTCATTCGGTAATCAAAATGGTCTCTCTCTTTTTTTTTTTTTTCTAAATCGGGAAGTGCTCCGATTAGGTCATGATTGGGAAAATATACAACACTGAATACCGTGCGAAAATTCAAACGGTACATGTAGTTTAGTGAATACAAAAAGAAATCAAATTAGAAGAACCAAAAAATTAGCAGACACATACACACACAAAAGATCGATCGGAGCAGAAATAGTTGAAGCAATTAAATAAATTCAAATGCAAATATGG
>BPLS01012732.1:2341-20550 GCA_019656275.1 Rhododendron kiyosumense | reverse complement strand
CAGAAAGGCTGGCAGCACATTTTCGATCGCTAATTTCTATACCAAATCGATTCTAAACTTGCACGGGCCTCATAATTGTTCATTAAATCACTGACTTGAGACATATGGAATCTTGACACCCTTGCACAATCATGTAATGAGGCTCCTCCTGTTTAATATCTTACTGTTGGAAAAATCTCACAAATTTTCTTTGTGCGTGCAACAAAAAATAATGAGTTTTTTTTGAAAACATCCCTCCAACTATCTGCCAGATTTTTACTTAGTCCTCAAACTATCAAAATGTTTTATTTAGTCCTCCAACTATTGACTTACGTTTTATTTAGTCCTCCAACTATTGGCTTACATTTTATTTAGTCCTTCTGTTAAGTTTCAAACGGCCACAGCAACGTTTTGTTTAAAAAAAAAAGTTTCCAACCACAAATTTGCAATCCTATGGAGTAGAAACGTGATTATGAGAGTCTTAGAGACAAAATTGATTATGTCTCTTTAGAATAATATGATCAGAATAATAAAATCTTCACACACATTCAAACGGATTAAAATTTGAGCACTTAATTTTTTAACTATATTTTTTAATATATAAACCGTCTCAAAAAATTCAAAAAATTAAGTACTCAAATTTTAATCCGTTTGAATGGGTGTGAAAATCTTATTATTCTAATCATATTATTCTAAAGAGACATAATCCAATTTTGTCTCTAAGACTTTCATAATCACGTTTCTACTCCATAGGATTGCAAATTGGTGGTTGGAAATTTTTTTTTTAAACAAAACGTTGCTGTGGCCGTTTGAAACTTAACAGAAGAACTAAATAAAACGTAAGTTAATAGTTGAAGGACTAAATAAAACATTTTGATAGTTTGAGAACTAAGTAAAAATCTGGTGAATAGTTGGAGGGATGTTTTCATAAAAAACTCAAAAATAATACTTGGTTGCTAAAGTGTGTTATTTCCACCCCAGGAAATGAAGCTTACGAGTTTTCAAAAAAATTAAAAAAGCAGTGCTTCCGAATTCATTGTCAAAAATTTAACTTATCGGACACCTGTGTGATGCTTTTCTTTCTTCGTATTCTTCCTATAAATCCCCTCACAAAGATTTCATTATATACACAACAACAACTAAACACATGTAGTCTCCAATCATGGGGGTACGGACAGAGGAGGATTGGAGTCAGACCTAACCGGCCTTTGACAATATGCGCAAAGTGGCTGCAATATACACAAAGTGGCTGCCATTTTAGTCAAATTCTCTAATTAGTTGGAAGCTAAATGATTGTGGATGACAAGGGAGTGAATTCCAGAAGGCAATCCCTTGTCTTTTAAAAATTTACGGGGATTTTTTTTTTTTTTAACGGAAACAAATTTAACAGGATGGTGTGAGTATCTTAAATGGTATCAGGCCTGAAACAGCCATGCCAAACACCGTGTTTTTCAATCAGTTTCAAACATCCTTATGTGGTCTCAATTATAAAATATGCATATGATTATATTCCTTGAAAAAATTGGAGGGAAAAAAAGGTTCTATCAATGATGATTCATAAGGCAATAACCTCATTTTTATCGGCTTTTACACTGCAATTCTTAGAACTTATCATTCGACACACATGACACTGCCCGATTCCCCTCCTTGCACACCCATGCCAATGTGATGGTGATTGCTAGCATTGAGAACATAGTGCTTACTTTCATCTTCAACTAATTAATGAATGAATATCCAGGCAACAGATCAAAAAAATGATGTATAAGTAAGAATTTGCTCTCAAAGTATATTGATTTATAACTGGGGACAATTTACACCTATCTATCTCTCATTTCATTTACAATTCATGAATTTCTTGGCTAGTGGTTGAGAATATTGAGGAGGGAAACTCTAATTTTGATTAACCGCCTGAACAAGCATTCTAGTCCTTCTTCCAGATCTTGAATGCTCGATTCCATCTTCCCCAACAGATTTTGGACATCCTCCATGTGCATTAGACCATCAGTCTTGTGAGCACTGTTGAGTGAGTGCAATGCAGCATCAGATTTCTCAAAAGCGTTGGTTTTTGTTTTTTCCCCTTCAGGTGAAACGCTCTTCCGGTTCATAAGTTTGGAAACCAAGGAAAATCCACTCCCCCTTGATTCCACCTTTGTCCCTGCAATATAGGACATCGAAGACTGGAACACCCCAATCGTGGCTGTTTCAACCTCATTTAACAAGCTTACAATCTCCAAACTTTCATTGCTTTTGCCGAAAGCTACTGCACTAGTCTTGTTTTCGATACTCTTCAAATCATTTAGAGACTTTTGGATCACCTTCTTTGCCTTCTTTCTTGAACTCAAGTACCCTGAAAAGTCATTGGCATTTCTTCTCCTGCGCAGGATCGATAGAAGGCCTTGTACATCTTGCTTTGTTTGGGTGGAAACGTCTTTAGCAGCAGCACAAAAACCCAAGAGCCTGAGATACTTTTCCAGAACCTCTTCGACCCATGTCTCGTGTCGCTGTTGGGCAAAGGCTTGTTGAGTGTGTGGCAATAGAAGCAAATCATCCAAACGGTCAAACATATTTTGAAGTCCATTAAGGTTCAAATTCTCATCGATATGAGGAATGACCGGGTGAAGTCTAGAAGGCAAGCTGACAGAACGAGCATGGTAGTTGGATTTTAATCTCAAAGGAGAAGAATCCATCTCTTGTTCCAATTGGGAATAGGAAAACTAGATAGTGAAATGTCAAAACTTCTTGTGGACTTGTGGCTCCTTCCATCTTCTTAGGCTCAATATATAAGAGGAAGAAGGACACAAGGAATCTCATCCTCTCTTCAACCATCACCTGCCAGCAACGTGATTTTCATTCGGTTCTGTATCCTCTTGCGGCGATGTTCATGCAGTGTCCCCTACCAAATAGGTACAAAATTGGTTGTGTATGCAATATTTTAGAAAGGTTGGTTCAAAATAATGCACAAGGAGTATTGATACCAGCTATCTCCTCTGGCATGAGAGTGTCAGCACCATCCTCTCTAAGCATTTTTTTATGTTCCCTTCATCACTATACAATATTCGTGCACACGATCCAAGCATTTTTTTTATGTTCTCTTATCGTTTCTAGAGGCAATGTGTGTGTAATAATGACCGATCTAGACTTGAATACCGATTTAGTCCCCCAACAAAGGACAGCTAACACACGTTTCATTGTTTTTAAACCATCTTGGGATTCTGAATTTCCATGTTAATCTCTTTATATATCATTAGATCGCCATCATTGAAACCTTACGACAACTGAAATCATGATAGCTTTGCAACACAATCATGGAATCAATCATGGTCCTTGTGTAGTAGCACAACTTACTTGACTGTCGTAAATTATCTTCGTGGTGCAACTGCAACAACAAACATAATGCCCTTAACTACGACAAGTTAAACGCGCGGTAACTATCGAGATGGCATCAAAGATACTAGATATGAAGGCATATCCCAAGGTTAAGTCAAAGACTCATAATAGCTAGTAGGTGACTACTGATGTGGAGCCAGCAAGAGCAACGTGGCTTTCCTTAGTCTAACAGATGGAGTTAGTCTGATTAACATAACAAAAACACAGATAGCACATTTTTAATTCGTAAATGAAATCATACCTCAATCTATCCTGTGGATCACAAATTTTTTTCTATCCAAAATGGTAATACGCCATTATATATACCTTCTTATATTAGAAAAACAAATGCAGATAGAAGAAGTAGAAGTTTTAAGGTTTTATGATTCATATGGGTAGCCAAATCTCATTTTTATTTCACTTCTACCAACTTTTACTTGGGGAAATTTAGAATCTTAAAATCAGTCAACGTGTAATTCCTCTTTTCCCTCCTTGTACTTTTAAGTTCAATCCCATTGCTAGGATTTGATCAAAGAGCTAAAAAAGAATGGACATAGTCACATAGTGTTGGTGTTAATTTCAGGTACGACCAACCCAAGAAATGAGAAAAGGGAAGAAAAAAAGAAAAGAAAAGGAAAGAGGGATGTATAAGCAAGAATCTGTATGTTAATTTATAGTCTGAGGGCGAATTACAAGTAAATGTTCTTATTACATTTCAAGTATGGACGTCTAACATTCCAGCTACTGGTTGAGAATGTTGAGGAGGGAAACTCTGGTTCTAATTAAGCGCCTAAACAAGCGCTCTAGAACTTATTCCACGCCTTGAACGCTCAACTCCAACTCTCCTAGCTCAATTTGCAGAGTCTCGATATTTTTGTCGTCATCGAGTTTGATGGGCTTATTACCAATGAGTGCATGCACTGCAGCATCAACCTTCTCAAACTCGCTAACAACTGTGTCTTTTGCTTGACACGTTGCTCTCTTATGGGGCATCAACAAGGAAACCAAAGACCACCTACTTCCCCTTGATTGCATCTTTGTTCCTGAAGTGTAGTACAACAAGGATGCCAAGGCAGAAACAGTGACTGCTTCAACCTCTTTTAATATGCTAAATGTGGCAACAGTTTCAGTCTTTGTCTAAGGTCAGAGCATGAAATATGTCTGTTTTCAATACTCTTCAAATCTTTAGTAACTTCTGGATCACATTCTTCTCCTTTGTTCTAGAGGCTATGAACCCACTGAAGTCACTTGCATCCCTTCTTCTCCGCAGGTTTGAGAGTTGTCCTTTCACATCTTCCTTCGTTTGTGAGAAGATGTCTTTGGCGGCCGCGCAAGCATCCAATAGCCTAAGATATCCATCCAATGCCTCTTCAACCGATTTTTCATTGCATTCTTCTTTCTCAAGGGGAATATGGCTTAGGACTGGAAGTCTAGAATGAACAATGGATCAAAGCTTTGTGAGTTGTGACCTTTCCGTTGGCGCATGTGCTCGAAATATATACCATGGGCTGGAGGAGACAAGGAATCTCACCATCCTCAATTACCACTGAGTGGTAATGTGGATGATCTTGGCGATGTTCATGGATTGTCTCCCCATCAACAAGTTGCAAACTACTAGCCAATGGTTTTTTAACTGGAAAATTCATAGCAGATCTTGGGAGGCACTGCCACTCTTGTGTTTTCTTTAAATCACATTCATGCTTGGGTATGCCTATTTGCTAAGTCATCATCCTTGAGACAATTGGAATCGCAACAACTTGGGCATCATTAAATAACATGACTCGTCGTGTGTGTTCAAAATATATTATGCATAACAAATACTCTAAGCGAAATCCCGTGTCCAAAATATATTATGCATAAGGAGTACTCTAATCGAAATCCTGAATGGTGTTCTGAGAAGCAAGCAAAATCCACATGGATTTATCCCCCGTCTACAAATGCAAGATCCATAACTTACGAAATTCATTTGAAATATCCCGTCAAGTTCATCCATCCATTGAGGTGGACTGGAGAAGATCGGAGAAGAGCCAATGGAGGTAGTTTTCAAGAATTAAAGGAGGGTTGCAACTTCACTGGAGGTAAGGGAAGTGGAGTTCGAGGTCATCAAGAACTACTACTGTTCATTTCATGCTGAAAGTGATGACCCATGAACAAGGCATTGACCAAAATGCCATAGGATTTATCTGCTGTAGAACCAAGTTTGCAACCGGGTTTGTAATCTGGTGTTCTGAAACTCTTTCCCACAAAAACTATGTGGCCGCAAACCTCAAACTTGTGGCTGCAACCTCTGACTTTTTGACCGCAAGGTCTGTTCGCAGCAAAGTTTGACAGAACTTCCTCGCTTCTTTGGCATGGCCCGACGCCCATCGTCTCATCCAAACACAGCCATCAACAAGAATTTGTAGTACATAGCTATACTCATTATGGACTTACTATCGAAATCAAATTTGAGAATCCACGACTTTCTTATGAGAAAAGGATCATAAATCAGAACTATGGCATCAACTAGACTAATCAAAAGCAATAAGTGCAACTACCGTTCGATGCAAAATACAAAATAGGGTATAAACTGAGCATCATCATACATATAATCTACCCTAACACTAACACTAAGTACAAGCATAAAGGAAAGTAAAGAACTGAGTGTCACGGACGAGGCTTCTTGGCCAAAGGCCCCGAAGTTGAAGCCACGATACTAGCCGACTCTGTGTCCTGGTCCTATTCCTCATCCTCGCTCCCCAACTGAGGAGGCCTGTCCGTCATTGCCTGCTGTCGGACAAGGACTCTTAAGCCACTAATATTACGAAAGCATGCCTCCACGTACTCCCGGGGCACCTGAAAAGGAAAACTAATCAGATCAATATTCCACATATCTTATCTTTCTACTTTAAAAAATCGGAAGAGCTAAATTGTTTCCCACACTTTTCATTCCAAATATAGCCTCGACAGTAGAATGAATTTACAAATTACAATACAACGCTTCAGATTTAGAACCCCTAGGCAAAAAGATCAAGATAAAACCATTTTTCTAAACATTGGATAGAAATCTTAGAAATAGTACTGCGAAACCAGGGGAATTAAAAACCAAAGAAAAGAGACTTGCATTGTTCTAGATTTAATCCTGTATTACGTTGGACTCCAAGTTCAAAGCCCAAAGTTGATGAATACTTACAAAGTTATAAATTGAAATGCAGTCTCATAGTCTAAGTGCAGAGAGTACTTCTAAATTAACAAGACTTGAACACGAGAGACGCGATAAATATAAAAGAGAAAGTATCATATTAAAAGAGAAATGTCTTTAATATGGGGCCAGTTCCCCTCACACAAAAAATAACACAACTTTCAACACAAGATCTCAGCCAGTCATTTCAATGGCTGATATTAGAACACTCCCTCTCCTCCCTCTCTATCGTCTCACAAAATCCCTCCCTCTCCCCTTCCCCAACCACACACCCTCCCAAACCCCAGTCCAGCCAGCTCCTCCTTCTACAGCACCTAAGTTATGCATCCAAAAAAGACAAATCATAAGTTATATGTTTAACTCTTGAACTAAGTTTTTACATTATGGAGTGACACTAAGTTGTAGGTCGTTACACGTGTCTCGCTTGAGACACACATGTCCTCAGCCTATCTCAAACATGTGCCCTATTGATTTTATTGTATTCACTGGACAAGTCATTTAATGTGTCCTATAAATATTCACGTCTGTTCACTATAAATATTCGCATGTGTTGTTGGAGTGCCAGTATCCCCAGCATTTCTTGCATGTATATGGCAATGACTTAGGTGTGTGAGTGCTTCTTAGACAAGATTACTGTTGGGTTTGCATAAAATAAAAAGACCTTGGTTTGGTGGATTTATATTTAAGATGATTCTATAACTGTAAAGCCAAATTATATCTCTCTCTCCTCCAAAATGATGCACAGCTTAACTCCTCAATACATTGCCTTATCTTTTTTGTTGAATATTTTATTCTTTGGTCATGTGTTGATAAGTGATAGCTAAGTAGTACAGACATTTCAAAGAAGGTGGGGTGTTCGTGTCCAATACGTGTCAACTCCGACACTTCTAGAATACTCTTGGACATTAATTGGGACAAGTTTCCCACACTCTTTTGGGGACATGTTCGGGATTTCATAGGTATGTGTTACTGAGAAACTAACATGTAGTAGACACTTCTTAGATGCTTACTAACATGTAATTAATCATCAAAGTTTAGAATGTGGCATATCGCTTTCTTAAACAAGTTAGAAAAATATAATTGTTATGCTTAATCATATTTAAACTTCAACGAAAATGTGCAGATTAGTGCAAAGGATACGTACGTTTAAGGATTTATTGAAACTCGAGTCTGTTTAGAATCTTGATTATTTATTTTATCTTTTCTACTTTGTAAATTTGAAATGCAAACCTATGGTCCTATGTAAACCTAACTACATTACTGAATATACATAAATCATCATATCCTCAATGTGTCCGGGTCATACTTTTAGAGTAATAACGTGTCCTTGTGTCTGTGTTGTGCCTTCTGCATCTGTGTATGTGGTTAACTTGATAGTGCATATGAACATGATATTTCTTGATCCACCACTAAGTAGTGTTCTTAAATGTTTAGTAATGCACAATGTACTGGCACGCTAATGTAGAACTAGATTACTAGAAGAATTGAAAACTACGAAAAAGAAAAGATTAAGAGAAGCAGAAGTCAAGGAAAGCAAATCAATATTCAACATTCAATACTTAAGTCTTGCAAAAAAAAAATTACCTATGTTCTACATACCTAGGCAGAAAAAGCCATCTTAGTCCAAAATGAAAAATATAAAATATAATCTATCTTATTAATTTAAACTTTGAAAAAACATTGTAATCCAAATAAAACCATACATTTTCCACATCTCAAGCCATTCGCCATGTATTGTCAATTAAGTTTAAAATTCTCCTTCTTTTGCTTCACACACATTGATTGGGATACTTTTGCGCTTAAGGTTACGGGGAGGGGAATCATTAAGCTCCTTCGGAGTCAACACCATAACGTATCTAAAGTTTTTTTGAACTGCATCACTCGCACTGAGTGGGATGTCTAAAAAAGTATCCATTGTGGTGTCTTGGGCGGCGGAGAGCGGATCACTAAGCCTTTTTTATCTTAAAATCCCTTAACATATAAATTCAACTAACGAGACAAAACATTGAACATTCCAGTGGATAAGTTGAAGTAATACTTCTTTGGGGATTCTAATTTATATGGGAGATCGTTTCGGAAAAACGATGATATTGTGTTCAAGGTGCTTATCGTCTATAGGTAAATTTTACGTGCTAAGCCGGTGAAGGCAAATTGTCCATGTGTTAAACTGTTTATTCGCATGTGACTATATTCGATTGGAGGTTGAACTGATAATATTGACGGTTATCATTCTGAATGGTTATTACAAGGTATGCAAAGGACCTTAAATGTCAAGGCAAAGAGTAGCGTAAATGCCATAATCTAATCTTGTAAAAAGCACGACAATTGAATGTGTAGTAGCATATGATTTGGTAAGAGCTTGATGCAAAAATAGAATTTGATGAGAAATGGATTGTGATGGTTTGGGTCTAATTTTAAATGTTATTTTGAATTTAATTATTTTGTTCCTGGGTGCTAGCATGATTGCACAGTAGAAATTTAAGGTTTTGATATATAAAGAGAATCAAAATTTACAAAGTTATCTTCATTTGCTCGTAAATATGCTTATAACTGAGACAAATGGTTGTCAATTGGGTACTTTGGAAAGCAATTGTGTTCTAATTCAATAATAGTTGAGAAACCACGTTATTCCAAGATTACACCAAATGAGAAACATGTCGAAATATCATTTCAAAAAGTTCAAATTGGGCATTTGTGTATGTAACTTGTGAAGGTCAGGAAAAAGACTGCAAATTTCATAAAATAAACTTTCATAATTTGACAAACTCCACGTGTAGCACGTGCAGCATTGCAAGTAAACATAAAAGGCAAACGAAGACCGAAATTCAAGGTTGAAGAAAGGAAACAAACCTGCTGGACATTAGGCGGGAGAGTGAAGTCCCCGTGCTCTGGACTAGGAATGTCAATGTACCGCCTCTGCCCCGTTCTACTGTAGTAGTCCACTTGCCAAGGCAACTGAGGAAGCTCCATCAAAAAAGCACCAATTGGAACCTCAGCTCCTCCTTCTGTTGGAGCTGCTTCTGTTGCCGCTGATGGCACGAAAGCAGCTCCTGGGGGAGAGCCTCTCTGAACTCTACTTACACCCAAGACTGGCGTAAGCCTCTGTACCATGTGCTCCTCGTAGTCCCCGGACTCTTCCAAAAAGGTGGCAGCATCCTCACCCTTAGTCCATCGGGCCACATCCTCTACTGTCAAGCTCCTCGTATTCAGCATAGAAGAGGGAATCGGTTTCGGCACCCTAAATACGTCGTAGCCTAGGGACTGTCTCACCACTCTCTCCCCCAAGTACCACTGTCTACAAAACGGCCCCTCCAACAAAATCCTCCGACCATTGGCCTGTCCACTCATCAATAAATCAGCGTGTACCACTGGATCAACCCCTGCCCATACATCCCAATTCACCTGCAGTTGATGCCAAAGATTGATAAGAATAGTTTTGAAGATTGAAAGATCCAATGAAACCAAAAAAATTCTAAGCTTACATGTTCCTTCGTCAGCTGGTCTAAGAAAAGACGGTATGTTGTCAAGTTCTTCCTACCTTCCTTCTTTCCCCTAGAGTCTCGCGCCCACTTCAACCCTCGGGGGATCACCGAAGGGTCTGCATAGCTATTTTTTGGAACATGCATCCTCAAAAACTCGTAACTCCATATCTGCATTAAAAACGCATACTAGAAACCTTTAAACTGATAACGATGCATAAATGAGTAAAGAAAAGGTGCAAACATGTGAAATCAATAGGAACAAAGAACATTGATATAACGGTTTACCTCCCAAACCCGCCAGTATCCCCCCATACTCAATGTGGTCCCCCTGGAGATGGCCCCCATATGGCCATAAAGAGTAGCAAGTGCAGCACCTCCCCAATCGTAGTCCTTGACAGTGGACAAGTCCTTCATCCCAGCCAAATAGTGCAGGTGAACCCGACTATCCTTATTCGGAAACAATGCGGCCCCAAACAGATACAACAGGAAGGCTCGGGCCACATGCTCGTAATCCCTCTCCGTTACACAGGGATGCTTCTTGAAAGTCTCGTAAAACCATGAGTAACGCACGGTACCCGTGTCAGTCATATCAGGCACCCGACCAAGAAAATAGACCAATGCAGACCTATTCTTGTAAAGTCCAATATCAAATGGAATCGGATTCCCCCCAACCCGTATTCCAGTGATTGCCGCGAAGTCCAGAGGTGTTAGTGTAGCCTCCCCAAAGGGTAAGTGGAATGTATTGGTGGTATCCCACCACCTCTCAGCTAGGGCTGTAAGCTGCAAGCGATCGTTACTGGTCTCGCCTAACAACTGTACGAACCCCCCAAAGCCTGTATCATCTACCAACTCCTTTGCTCTTCGGGGGAGTGTCTCATACCACTGTTTCACCTTCCCTGAACCCCCGAAGCCCCTAATGTAATCCTTTGCCTACAAGGTTTAACGATAATAGAAAAGGGAGTTAGCATATAACTATAAGTGGGAAATTCAAACAACATTCATGCATCATGCATCCAAACATGCACCCTAAAAGCATGGATTGGAATGGTCATGGATGACATGGTGACCAAATTCAGTAGTGCAAAAGTTCATCACACACCATAATCCTCGTTCCAAGCATTCACGCATCCTAAGCATTAAAGTAGAATAATAATGACAGTTAGTCATATCTCATGGATCAAAAGCATGAACAAGGCTAAAAAGGGCTTAAATCATTCATAGGTACAGTATTATTTCAACGTCTATGATCTACCCATCATTCGAAGGAGTGTTCGAAGGTTAGACGCAGCATGCAGCGTTCTCAGGTTTAAAATCATCACTCAATCCTATCAGTTAGTCCATGTTTTCATCATGAAAATTTGAACATTCAGGTACATTCAGAAAATAAAACAATCATGCATCATGATGTAGGACAAGAATTTAGGAGATTTCAATTTTATGAAAATTTTATTGTAGGAATTATTTGTTTTAGGAATTCCCCTTTTAATGCCACTTGTTTAGGCATATTCCTATTAGTCTTTTAATTTTGTTAGTCTTTGTTTCCAAGTATTGTTTTGCTTAGTTTCCATTCTAAGTAGTTACCTTATTGTTAGGACTTCTATTAGTATAAATAGGGGCGTAAGTTATTCAATTATTTGAACTTTTAAGCTTGTATCAATAATCTTTAGACTTTGTCTTTTTCTCTTGAGGATTCAAGAACTGCTCGTGGTTACGAGTACCTATCATTCGTTTGATTAGTACGCAACTAATCTCTCGTGAATTCCGCCGCGTCACATCATAAGAAATACATTAGCGGAGTTATGTGTCTGTAAGACTTCATCTCATCATGCAAGCATATAATCAAGATCCATCACCCTGTATGTATCTTCCCTTTTTACTTGTTTTTCATGGATTGTGATTTTGGCACTCCAAAAATTGATTGAGGGGCTCCAATACTGAACTGTCTTGATAAATAAAACGACGTCGTCTCCATCAATTTTTGGAGTGCTAAAATCAATTTCCTTTTCATTCCTCCTAAATCTAATAGCATTTCTCATTCTAGGAACAAAAGCAACTGTCAAGATAACACATAAACACATTGGACCAAGTTTAATTGAAAACCTTGAGAGGTTTTTTACCTCTTTGTTCTTCACAGAGAAGTGTATCTCCGGCTCTCGTGGCACCGCCTCGTTGTCGAGTATCCTTGCTTTCTTTTTCCGGTGCTTATTTATCTTCCTTGATTTCTGCTGGTACAGCTTTAGACCCACCGGCTCGAACTCATGCGGCAGAGGCCGGTACTTGTCCGGATCGAAAGCCGGAACCCCGGCGGAACTAAAACCACCTGCAGCCATGGCCGCCGAAGATAGACAAGGAACACCACCACAACCGGAACTTCAACCCCTGATTTCGCGACCCTATTCCCCCGAGAAAACCCCCAACTGCCGATAGATATCCCAACCCCTAATTTCGAAAAAAAAAAAAAACCTCAACCTTAAAATCCTAGCTCCCAATCCAGTCACCACCACCACCACTACTACTGCCCACCAACACCGCAGAGAAAGAGAGAGGGAGAGGGAGAGAGGGAGGGAAAAGTTTGCGTTTTAGGGCTTATTTGTCACGCCGCCAGACATTCACCAACGCAAACTCCATCTGGGAATAAAGAAAGTGGCCCCGATAAAACAAACATAAATAACCTTCCGGCCCGTTTGGAACGTAACCCTCCGTTTGGAATTTGAGGGAAGTGTAAAATTTTTGCCATGCTCCAAAGTGGTATGAGTGCATGATGCGCCTATTGAATATAGACCCTTAAATTAAAAAATATGTAAATCTCGCCATTAAATTAAAATCAATCAAAAAGGTAGGGTAGTTGTTAAAAATGAGATAGTTTTACTATCTTCTGCCAAAAAAATTGCAATATTACTTACCATAGAAAGAGGGGGCTTTTTTTAAATTTTTTTCTAATGTTGGTGGTTAGCGGGATTGGTAATGGGATGTTAGTCAACAGAGGCTCCGAGGCTATCTATAAACCTGAAACTCCAAAGGGCCCAAACCTCGCCCCTCTTGGGGCTCGAACCTAGGCCGCCACGGAGGGGGACATAAACTTACAACTATGCTAGTTTACCATTTCCTTTCTTCTCTTTTTTTTTCCACTTGTTCCAAACAAAATAAAGGAAAATAAATAAAGGAAAGAAAAGAAAAGAAAATTTTGAGGAAAGTGTAGAGAAAAATTCACTATGCGTAATTCTTCATTTTGTTATTTTCCTCTCCGTTACCTCTCAAATCAAACTAGAGAAAATAATTTTTGCTTTTCTTTATTTTCTTTTCCATAGGTTCCAAATTCATTGCTTCTGCATGCTCAGGTGCAATGACTGAGTCCGCAAACTTTGAGTTTTGTGGCAGCGTTCTTCGAGTTTTGCGGCCACAATTAAGGCACCATTCCACTAAGGTTTTTAATTTTTAAGTACTTATTTTTCCTTTTACGAGATAGGTCATTCTCCCATAATACATCACCCTTAACTCAAATAATAAGTATTTATTTAAATTAGTTAGCAAAACAGGGCCTTAAACGGTTTGTGTACGCGAAGTTCCCGGTTTGGTGCTTTCTTTGTTTCATGCATCCCGGGACATTCTCAGATGCCTTTGGTTCATGTGATACCATTTCAGCTTATTTGGAGCCAAGATATGTCTTATTACATCAATTGAAAAACAAAAACAAAAAGCAAAGAATACAGAAAATCATTCAAACAAGCACCAAAAGAAAAAAGGGGATTGCACCATCGATATATCTTCCGAGATCAAGACGGTTGTTCGGACCATAAGACTCCATCCCACTCTTTCAGATGTCATCACATCGACGGCCGCTCATGGAGGGCCTAAACCCCAGACCACAAACGTCGAGCGACCAAGGTGTAACAACCTTCCTAAACCTAGTGTTACTCTAATTTTCATGTGATGTATATAGCCAAAAATTTAAGAACATGAAACATGTAATGGATAAGCCATAAAGTTTGTGCAATGTATATTGATTTGTAATGGCCGGATAAATTACAAGTATGTTTCCCATTTTCGTAACAAGTATGAACTTTCAGCTCCAGGATTTTCTACTCTAGTTATTGAGAATGTTGAGGAGGGAAACTCTGGTTCTAATTAAACGCCTGAGCAAGCGCTCTAGAACTTCTTCCGCACCTTGAATGCTCAACTCCAACTCTCCTAGCTGGTTTTGCACCCTCTCGATGTTCTTGTTGTGGTCTGATTTGATTGGCTGATGACCAACAAGTACACGGATTGCAGCATCAATATTCTCAAATTCGCTAACTGTTTCTTTTGCTTGACAGGCTGCTCTCTCATGGTGCATGAGTCTGGAAACCAATGACCATCCACTTCTCCTTGATTGCACCTTTCTTCCCAAAGCATAGCACAACAAGGACTCCAATGCACAAAATGTGACAATTTCAACCTCTTTCAACATGCTAAAAATAGCAATAGTTTCATTACTCTTATCTAAGGAAAGACCACGAAGTATATCTTTGTGTTTGATACACTTTAAATCATTTAGTAACTTCAGGATCGCCTTCTTCGCCTTCTTTCTAGAGGCTATGTACCCGCCAAAGTCACTTGCATCCCTTTTTCTCCGCAGGTTTGAGTGTTGTTCTTTCACGTCTTCATTTGTCAGTGAGAAGATGTCTTTGGTGGCCGCACAAGCATCCAAGAGCCTAAGATATCCGTCCAACACTTCTTCAACTGATTTTTCATTGCATTCTTGGCCTAGTCTTTGTTGTGTGTGAGGTAGCCGGAGCAATTCATCAACACAGTCATAAACATTTTCCAGGCCGCTTATTGTATTGCTTATTGATGGCAATGAAGAAGTGGTAGCCTCAGAAGAAGAATTAAGTCTACACAAATGGTCATCGAATTGAGGA
Source organism: Rhododendron kiyosumense (assembly GCA_019656275.1). Taxonomy (NCBI): domain Eukaryota; kingdom Viridiplantae; phylum Streptophyta; class Magnoliopsida; order Ericales; family Ericaceae; genus Rhododendron; species Rhododendron kiyosumense. The sequence continues at coordinate 5,644 of BPLS01012732.1, read as the reverse complement.
ATGAGTGGATGAGTTCTAGAGGGGAAGCTGACAGAACGAGCATGGTAGGATTTTGATCTCAAAGGAGAGGATGCCATTTTCTTCTTTCTCAAGGGGAATTTGGCTTAGGACTGGAAGTCTAGAAGGAACAATGGATCAAAATTTTGTCATGAGTTGTGACCTTTCCCTTGGCATATGCTCAATACATATACCATAGGCTGGAGGAGACAAGGAATGTCACCATCATCAATTATATTTGGGGGGTAAGGGGGATCTGTATGGAAAATGTTGGCGATGTTTACGGATTGTCTCCCACCACCTGGTTACAAAGTACTAGGCAATTAAATTTTTACTTTGAAACTTATAGCAGGTCTCTTACATAAACACTATGTTTTTATATTGTTCCCTTCGTGTTCCCTGAAATAGTACTTGAGTATTTTCTTTACTTTTCATGTTTCACTGATGGAGTCAATGCCACTCTTGCATTACATTACTTAGCAACCATGCTTAGGTAGGCCTGTGAATTTTGGTTAAAGTAATTGATGCCTGTGCTACAAAATTGGCCATGATAAGCAGTTTAAGAAATAGTAATGTGCTCTTGACGCCCTATTTCTTGCACTGTTGCCACTCATGCATATCTGGAATTGTGAAATATGCAATAGAAAAGAAAATTTGGTAGTAGTTTGGAACTTTTGGGTGGGGAGACAATCCACAAAACACGGCCATGATAAGTAGTTAGATCCAAATCACAAATCTGGTGGTGGGGAGACAATCTATAAACATTTCCAAAATTAACATTTAGATTCCGATTCAATCATCTTATATTTCTCTGATAATTAAAGATATGAGATTCCTAATGTCTCCTCCAGCCAATGTCCTATATAATTGAGCATATGCCAAGGGAAAAGTCACATCTCTCAAGATTGATCAATTGTTTAATCCAGTGCTAAGCCATAGTCCAAACTAGAAAGAACAAAAATGTCTTCCTCTCCTTTTAGATCGAAATCATACCATGCCCGATCTGTTAGCTTGCCTTCTAGATCCCATCCCATCATTCCTCATTTCAGTGAGCATTTGTGCAGACTAAGTGCTTCAGAAGCTACCTCCTCATCATTGCCCTCGATATCAAATAGATTAAGCGGCCTTGAAAATTTGTATGACTGTGTCGATGATTTACTGCTATTACCACAAACCCAACAAAGATTAGCAAGAGAATCGAATGAGAAATGGGCTGGAGAAGCCTTAGATGGATATATCAGGCTCTTGGATGCTTGTGCAGCCACTAAAGGCATCTTCTCACAGATGAAGGAAGATGTGAAAGAACAACTCTCAGTTCTACGAAGAAAAATGGATGCAAGTGACTTCGGTGGGTACTTAGCCTCTAGAAAAAAGACGAAGAAGGTGATCCAAAAGTTACTGAAGGATTTGAAGAGTATCGGAAACAAAGACACACTTAATGTTTCAGCCTTGGACAAAGACCATGAAACTGTTGCCACTTTTAGCATATTGAAAGAGGTTGAAGATGTCACTGTTTCCACACTAGAGTCCTTGTTGTGCTACACTTTGGGAACGAATATGCAATCAAGGAGAAGTGGGTGGTCTTTGGTTTCCAAACTGATCCACCACCAGAGAGCAACATGTCCAGCGAAGGAGACAGTCATCAGTGAGTTTGAGAAGGTAGATGCAGCAGTGCATGCACCCATCAGTATCGAGACAGTGCAAAACCAACTAGGAGAGTTGGAGTTGAGCATAGAAGTTGTGGAAGAAGTTCTAGAGCGCTTGCTTAGGTGTTTATTAGAACTAGAGTTTCACTCCTCAACATTCTCAACAACTAGCCTAGAAAATCATGAAGCCAATGCGTTCTAATTGAGATGTAAATGAGGAATAGGCTTGTAATTTTTCCTCCAATTATAAATCAATATACTTTGCACAAAATTTTTAGCTTATACACCACTTCTTCCTATTCTCAAACTATTTGTTCATTGATCACTTGAAGATTAGAGTAACACCATGTTCAATATGCTGTAGTTCTAGAATTCTAAAAATTATGGTGAAGTAAGAAAAAAAAACTATTTAGCTAGAGGGGAAACAATAATATTGAATTATCTAAAGGGTGTCTTTGTAAAAAATTGAAAAACTTTGAGCTTAGAAATTTGAATCATCACAGATAAAGCTTTTTTACATTTCAATTTTCTCAAAATAGAAGAAATAATGTGTTAAAAGTTAACTCAACATGAAGATTAATTGTAATAGAATACTTTTAAGTTCTCAAGATTCTAATTTTGTGATGGGGATGATTATAGACTGCCCAAAAGATTATATGATTGGCGCAGTAGTTTCTGAGCTGACATCGTCATGGCCAAGACAGCATTTGATCCCAGTTATGCCACTCACGCATTTCATTATATCGGAGTCATGCTCAGTTAGGCCTGTAAATTTTGGTTAAAATTTGGTGCTGAGCTTGGTAGCTGTTGGGAGGGAAACATTGCATTGTCATAGCCATGATAGCATTTCATCCTAATAACGCCTGTGTTTTCATAAATCTTCCATAATCAACCTGAGATAAACGTAGGCTATATATGTAGAAAGAAAAAAATAAAATTAATGGTACTGGTCTTTCTTCGTTTCAGAGTAATATGCCAGAGTGTGCTGCATGTAAAGTATAATAGTCCTGAATCTTGATATGTGCTTAGATAGGCCATTGATTATGAGGGAAAATAAATGGTGATGATTTAGGACAGCATGGGAAGGAGAAATTGCATAAACTCATGAGCTGAGACTGCGATTGGAACCATATTTTGATCATAAACTCACTCTTTTTCTTCAATCTACCGATCATTTGTGCGCATTAAAATATCTTAACTGGTCCATTTAATTGTTTCATTGTAGTCTATTGGGATTTGTCCCACATTGGTTAATTATCTCCTCCAAAAATAGTATATGAGCCTAGACGGCCTCTCCACTCTTTGCCAATTGGTTTGGAGTTGGATGCTTTAACATAGTATCAAAGCTAGGGTTTCAGAGAATTTGTTCCCCCTTATTTGTGCCATAAATGCACCGTTGTTTGTTATGATCCAAGTAGTTGCGGATCCTTTGTTTATCTCTCCACGTGCGAGTCGGGGGTCGCACGTGTGGAGGAGTGTTGGGATTTGTCCCACATTGGTTAATTATCTCCTCCAAAACTAGTATATGAGCCTAGGCGGCCTCTCCACTCTTTGCCAATTGGTTTGGAGTTGGATGCTCTAACATGGTATCAAAGCTAGGGTTTCAGACAATTTGTCCCCCTTATTTGTGCCATAAGTGCACCGGCCTAGGTGGCCTCTC
>BPLS01012729.1:12629-31844 GCA_019656275.1 Rhododendron kiyosumense | reverse complement strand
CACACACATATATATATATATATATATATATATATATACACACACACACACACACACATCACATGTGAAATCTAGAAAATGGTTGTTTAATAAACCCTAGTACTTAGTTGAAAGATTAACCTTATTACCCAATGGAGAATAAATCCCCTAGTATTTATTGACCAATGGACAAAAGTGACAAGGAAATTTTTATATGTAAATAACCCAAAATGTCCTTTTAATCAATTAAATAATTCTATTTTTTTTATAGATATTAATACTTAACCAAATCTATCAATGAATACCTTTAATATAAAGAATAGGGTTTCTATTATCCAATAGATAAAAATTCCCCTAACTTTTATCGTCCAAAGGATAAAGCAGAAAACTAAAATAATAAAAGAAAATAAATAAATAATTTTCTAGTCTAGTGTTGGAAAGGCTCAAAGATGGTCAAAATTGTCCATCTAGGGTTAGAGAATTGTAACTAGGTAACTCTCTAGTTCGGTTTCTCCAATTAGTCAGTTGGAAGTAAACTATACTAACCAAGTAGGCTTTAAGTCAAGAAACAAATTTTTGAAGGGCTAAAGTGTAATTATGACAACTAAAAGGAAATTAAGAGCAATCCAAGCAAATATTAAATTAATAACTCGAATATAAAACAAATTTTTATTTATTGGAATTCAAAGTTATTACAACTGCCTTTGAATTGCTTTAATGTTGTCGCTGACCGACTGTTTGCATTGCAGGTGGAGTGGGATCCATGGAGAAATGCAGAAGCTGAGCCTGAGTACCTTGCGCAGAGTTGAGTGGTGGCTGCAAGTCGAGTGCTACTAGAGTCAGCTTTCGGGTGGCAATGGTACTTGGGTGATCGGGTGACACGTCAGTCACTTGATTTGTCTGAGTTTATCACGCCCGAGCCACTTCACGCACAGACCAGTACACCTTGGCTGAGCTGCAGCGCTTTACCATCCCTATGGATCTAGCAGCCTTCCTGAGGCCTGAGCGAAATTATACTGTTTACCAAAGGCAATACTTGGCGAGGCCGCTTGGGGTGATGGAGCACATAGCCGTGGAGAGTGAGGCCCTAGAGGCTGGAGAGGAAAAACGGGGCCGGAGCAGTAGGGCTTCCTACTCGAGAGAGAGGAGCGGATATGCGTCAACGACAGGCCTTCCCTGACTTTCTTGGACGCTGGCAGTGCGGGACGCACAGGGAGAGGCGGCCACATTTCAGTTTGAGCCCACTAGGACAGAGCCAGCAGAGATCACAGGACCGATATTGATGTTCTTTCAGCTTTTACCTTTTCCTTTGTGTCATGCTTGACATGTATATCTAGTTTGCACCCTGACCTTGATAAAACTACAATACAGGCCCCGATGGAGTGGGTGTGGGAGGCGGTTCGCTTGATGATGGCCATGGAGAAGGAGTTCCATAAGATAGCCGGCGGCACTTCCCTGCAGTTGCACTACCCACCACCAGCTCCAGCTTTTGCTGTTCAGCCCCAAGTATTACTTTCCATTCTGCTTTTGATAGAATTGCTTTCAATATTTCCTACACTTAGCATTTCAATATATACAATATGTATAATAAATGCTGAATGACTAAATGAAAAATGCAGGGACAGGCTAGGGCAGTTCCTAGGAGGAAGAGCGTGTGGCCTCCACCACAAAAGAAGGTGGCACCAAGCACCTCGTGGCCAGCAGGGAGCACACAGAGGGGAGTGGAGATAGTCCCCACTAGCGACGAGCCACAGTTCCGTCTGGAGCTGAGGAAGAGGCCCGCAGAGAAGAGGCCAGCTGAAGGACCACAACAAAAGAAGAGGAGGGAGGAAGAAGAAGAAGAAGAAGAAGAAGAGCAATCGTCCTTCAGCCGCGGCTCTGACTCTGCCAGCGACCCCAGGTTCCGGATGGACCCACGGGAGGCGGAGGACGACGATGGCGACGATGACCTCGAGGACCTCTTTGACGACTGAGGGCTATTACTCAGACTCTATTTACTTTGCTGTCTTTTGATTTGATACTTTCTGGACATTTAGGAATAGCTGAGGCCTGCGTGCCTCTTGACTTTTAGGCGAGTGTGCCTCGTACATATTGGTTCTGCTCAGGCTGCTATGCCGCTTTGATACATTTCCACCTCTTACTTTTGGGTATTCAACCTGATAGTCTATAATATCTGCATTGTTCTGTTTGTTGATTTCCTTTTTTTTAATGGATCTTTGGCAAAGGAAATGTATAAACCATCCGCAACGTCTATCATGCATTGAAAAATGATCTGAATTGATAAGAGATACTCGCACGCATATACAATTGACTTAGTTCGAAGGAAAAAAGGGGTGGAAATGCCCTAGGATACGACACATATCCTCGAACACGCGGAAAATAAGAAATTTTGGGCATTAATGGGCAAAACTCAAAAATCCTACGAAACGAGAGAAATTGACACTTTTGAGAGATTTAAACAGATGTATAGTAACCTGCACAGGTTGACGGAACCGGAGAAAATGCCCCGAAACGGGAAATAAACCGAAAAGTACTAGAAATGTCGCAAAAATGGACATAAGACGCAAAGGATGACTTGATATAGTCCCGGACTGAAACCGATACCCCGCATAGTCACATAAGGCCTATATGACGCGTACGGTATGACAAAACTTGGCAAAAACTCCGAAAACGAGTTTTGACCTCTCGCACCCTTGATTTGAACTGAAAATGGGCCGCCGAGGGTCCGAAATCTTCATTAGGCATGGCTTTTGGAATCTGACACCTTGCTACAGTCCCATATGTCATTTGTGACTTGTAGGAATCAACAAATGGCCAAAGCAAGCTCCAAAACTGAAAACGACCATGCGGAGGCAGTAGCTGCTACAAACTGGTTTCTGGTGAGCCTTACAGGCGTACGCCATGAGTTTGGCCCCATACGCCAGTAGGTGGGGGACATGTATACGCCAGTAAGAAACTGGCGTTCGCGAGGAATTTGTCATGCATATCCATTTGTCTGACCAACTGTCTTTTTTCAAGGGGTTTCTTGTTTTTGCTCCCACACGGCTTGCACACGGTTTCTTTAACCCCAGAAGGCAGAGTCCTTTGCCATAGTGATACTTTGGATGCTAGCGACTTGTTTGCATGAATCATGTAAAATGCAACGGATGCCATAGCCTATCAAGCAAGGATGGACTCATTGTGGCTTTCACAGCTTCATTGTCTCCCATATCTTTAGCATATTTCAGCCCTTCTTATGGAAAATCCCCTCCCAACTTTGCTCAGACCCTGGTTAGCATAGTTCTTGTCCGTTGATTGGCTAAACTTTCAATACCACGGCCTTGCTTCATTCCGTTATCTCCGAAATGTGCCGCTTCGCCCAGCTCTCTTATGGGCTGCCCTCAGGTTCTGGGACCCCGATGTCCATGTCTTCCGCTTTGGTGATGACGAAATATGCCCCACCGTTGAGGAATTCTAGGCGTACCTTTGGACCTATTCGTCCTCGACACTTGTTGTCCCACCGTATCAAGTGAGCATGCCTGGGCTGCTAGCCACCTCGGTCGACATCTCTCGGGGTTTGGCAAACACTATTCTCAAGGGTGGCCAGGTGAACATCATGTGCCTGATTGAAAAATACAGCCCAGACAATGATTTGGACAACCCAAGCCATGCAAGCTCGGCGCCGCTTTGCCCTAGTGATCTGTCTACTAGCTGCATACGTGCTCGTACTTGCTGACGGACGAGCCAATCCCCTACTTGTGAGCGTGGCTACTCAGATGGGAGCGCGTAGAAATGTGATCCCTTTGGTCTTGGCGAAGACATTCTTGGGTTTGGACTTGGTATGCACGGCGTCAACCGTCTTCAGTGGAAGCCCACTTTTGCTTCAGGTAAACTCGCTCAGCTCACCATTTTCTGGTTTTTCACATGTTCTCATTTTACCTCGACACTCGACTCAGGCTTTATCTGACTTCTTACTTGTCTTTTCGCTCATACAGCTGTGGTTATCGGATAAACTAAATCTACTGCATCCACCAGTAGCGGGCTGGAATTTGTTTCCAAAGAGGATTCATCAGAGGGAGATGCGATACCCCAATTTGGACGTAGCGGGCTGGTATGAGTTCCTGCAGCAAATGTAGCCCGACGAGATCGTCTGGAGGTGCCCCTGGTTGGACCTTAAAAACATGGCTGTCCGTTCTGATGGTTTCGACAGGATGGTTATTGCAGGGCTGACCAGCTTCACCTTCTACATTCCTGGTCGCATTCTTCGTCAACTGTGCACTCCCTAAGAGAACAACCATATCAGCACTGGGAACTTTCCCGTTCCCAACTTCATTGCTCAAACACTCAACAGCTATCAAAGGCGTTGGGGCCTTAGGCCACCTTATCAGAGGCGCTAGTTCCCAACTTCATTGCCTATTTATTTTTGCTTAGACCGCCTTATTAGGTTTTCAGTCTAGCAGGCTGCTCTAACTTTTGCTTGGAATCTGTAACGACCCTGACCCGATCCTAAAGATCTTAGTCATAACAAAGTGCCGGTGACACCATCACCAAGGCCAAATCATAGATTCATCTTCTCAAAATTATATAATCGGAAGGAACAAGAGCGCGTAACTAGCAGAAGCATATTCTGTGCAATCTAATAAAACGACAACTTACACTGACAAAGGCTAAGGATACCCAAGACACATCTCAGAGCTGTGCTTAATTATGAGATATAGCAAGCTACTTACAATAGTTACAAAATTAACAAGTAATCTAAACACATCTCCTGTCTATAAAATAACCATAAGACCTAACTCCACAAAACAAGCCTCATGCCACTAACTCTTCAATTCCTGAAAGGTGGAGAAAATACATAAGCTAACGCTCGTATGAGTGACAAATACATAAATTACATGCTCTCCATGGACAATACAAAATAATTTGATAGTATATCAAAACAAAGAACTCAAATCCATAACCAAATATAATGCACATTCCGCTATTCAAAATTCAAAGGCTACCAGGCGTCCCCGGTAGTGGATAAGCCAGACGTCTATGCATTATCCCAAAACACACACCAACCTCAAACACCCTTGCTAGCCATTAAGCCGTCCCCTAGCAAGACCGGACGTTGGGAATGCCATTAAATAGATTCGCAAATATTTCACAAATAGGTCCACCTTCCATTGCTATTCCATGGAGTACACAATTTATAAAACTTGTTCAAATAAGCTCGTTAAGGGAAACAAGTTCAAAATCATGTAATTTAGGTATTAAATCACTCACCTCGATCCAAGCTTTCACGCAAGTCCCCTACATAAACATACAAGACAATTATAATTAAGATTCAATGAAATACATTCAGATTCATAAATACTCTCATTAGAACATCCATAGTAACTTAACTAAAGGTCCCACCTAGTAGAAAGTCAGAACCTAACAAAACTCCAAAATTGGTACGTGTCCTAGAACCAGCCTGTGGTATTTTGGCTATATTATTTGATAGGATTGGCATTAGATATTGGGACCACCTCCATTAGAAAGTAGACTTTCGGGGCATCAATCTCGATATAAAATTTACCCTAATCGGAGTCCGGACGACAAAGATATGCTTATCCGAAGTTGGGACTGTAATCTGTCTTGTTCTGCGATTTTTTCTAAAATCCGAACCTAACTCTTCAAAACTCATATCAAAGTCATACAAAAGCTTCATTAAAACACACCCAAACTTGTAGTTATCAAGAGCTACTCCTAACCCAAGCAAATCATGTTCCAAGCAAGTCTAAACCACCAAATTCAAAGGAATTAAAATCAGATTTCATAAGTTCTCTAGGAACTCAACCCAAAACCTAATTCATAAGATCCACCACCCCCAATTACTCGAAGAACCTGGAACTATTAACCAACATATGGAATTGAACTACCTAGAACATGAAATTCATCAACTAAAACATGGAATTTACCTATTGAATCTTCAATTAATCCACTCACGAGCTCCCTCTGATTTCCCTCTCCTTCTCCTCTTCTTCCTGCTCTTGCCGAACACTCTCTCTCTCTCTCTCTAAAACGTTGGAGATAGGAACGAAGTGAATGAATAACACGTATAACCCTCTTCTTGTCTTATCAGGATCTAAGGAATTTTATCAGGTGTGCGTGTGCTCATGGGTTATGATATGCTCCTTCCTTAAGAACGAATAGATTTAAGTCATTGGCTCACGTAATTAATCAAGGCACAACATTGGATCATATTCCAAGCACCACTAAGGTCAAGGGTATTACAGAATCTCCCACCCTTGTGATTTTCGACCCAACGAGCATCTCTCAAGGGTAATAACGCTTGAGCTGATCCAGGTTGACCAGGATATTGAATTCATTTCCGTCGAGATCGATGAGCTTAGTAGCACCCCCAGATAGGATGGTCTTGATGATGTACGGCCCAGAACACTTCGGTCGGAACTTCCCGCGATGATCGAACACTGGAGCCCGGATCTCCTTTGTAACCATGTCCCCTTCGACCAAACCTCTAGATTTCACCTTCTTGTTAAATGCCCGGGCAATTCGACGTTGATACCCTTGAACATGATATAGTGCACGGAGTCTTCTATCGTCAAATAACATGAGCTCGACAAACCTTCCACTCAGCCATTCAGCTTCCTCAAGACCACTTTCTGCCATGATTCTCAAAGATGGAACTTCAAGCTCAATGGGAAGTACCGCCTCCAATCCCTTGCAGATTCAGTAGTCTTTTTGATGATCATCTTGACATTTTTGTTCACTACTTCGACTACTCCATTTGTTTGTGGACGATAGGTCGTGGAATGGTGGATCTTGATCTTGAACTCCTCGAATAACTCCAAAACCCTGCCTTTGAAATGACTTCCGTTGTCTGACACAAAAGCTTGAGGAACACCATATCGGTAGACGATGTTCCTTCGAATAAACTGCGTGACTTGGACCGTTGTCAGGGTTTTGTAAGATTCAGCCTCAACCCACTTAGTGAAATAATCAATTGCTACCAGTATGAACTTGTGTCCGTTTGAAGCAGAGGGTCTGATCATTCCGATGACGTCAATTCCCCGCACCGAGAAAGGCCAAGGCGAGGTCATGCCATACAGCTTAGACGGAGGAACGTGCTGCAAGTTGGCATGGATTTGACATTTGTAGCAACGCCGCACGTAATCGATACACTGTGACTCCATTGTTGACCAGTAATAGCCCTGCTTGAGGATTTTCCGTGCAAGCATAACACCACTCATGTGAGGACCACAGACTCCTTCGTGGATCTCCTCCATTATCCTTGTCGCTTTAGCACCGTTTACACATAGCTTGTGGATCCCGTAGTGAGACCTTCGATACAGCTTTCCCCCATAGATGATGTACTAAGCTGCCAGATGTTGTAGGGCGATTCAATCTTTCTTAGTGGCCTCGGCGGGAAACTCCCCGTGCTCCACAAAGTTCCAGACATCGTGGTACCAGGGTAGGCCATCATCGATGGCGTTTACAAATTCGTATGCAGGTAAGTCCCTCTGTTCGATCACAATTGGCCGTATCCTAACCCCTATCGGAAGCTCGATTATTGAAGCCAAAGTTGCCAAAGCATCGGCGAACTGATTCTTCAAGTGTGGAATATGGGTGAAGGTCACTTTATTGAAGCGAGGAATTAGTTCTTCCAAATCTTGGTGATAAGGCTTCATCTTTTCCTCATAAACCTTCCAGTCTCCATTGGCTTAAGAGACTACCAAATTCAAGTCCCCGATTACTTCGAGTTTCTCGACGACCAAAGCAATTGCAGCTTCCATTCCAACAATGTAGGCCTCGTACTCAGCTTGATTATTAGTGACATCGAAATTCAGCTTGAAGGCGAGCGGAATATGAGCACCGGCAGGTGTAATCAGCAGCACTCCAATTCCAAACCCTTTCTAATTAGCAGCCCCATCAAAATAAAGCATCCACACTTCCTCGGTTACAGTCAACACATCCTCGTCTAGAAAAGTGAAGTCCACATCCTCTGGCCCTTCCACCGGGTGATCAGCAAGGAATTCCGCCACAGCACGGCCCTTCACCGACTTCCTCGTGACATATTGGAGATCGAACTCAGCCAGCAGAAGCAACCAACGTGCTAGCTTATGGGTGAGCGCTGGCTTCTCGAACAGATACTTGATAGGGTCCATTCGAGAAATCAGCTTCACCGAATAGGCTAGCATGTAGTGTCTAAGCTTTTTGGTAGCCCAAACTAGTGCCCAACATGTCTCCTCCAAAGGGGTATAGCGCTCCTCGCATCCTACCATTTTCTTGCTCAGATAGTAAATGGCTCTCTCAACTCTGCTAGCAAACATCCCATGGCCGTCGGAGTCACGGATAAGTATAGAATCAGAGGTCGGCCTGGTGTAGGCGGCATCAGTACCCGGAGGGTTCTGCAAGTACCTCTAAATGGATTCAAACGCGACTTGGCATTTATCTGTCCACTCGAATGGGACGTCCTTCTTGAGTAGTCGAAACAACGGCTCGCAAGTGAGAGTCAGCTTGGCGATGAATCTGCTGATGAACTGAACCTTTCCCAAAAAACTTCGCACTCCCTTTTCAGACTGCGGGGGCTCCATTTCGAGAATTGCTTTGATCTTGGACGGGTCTACCTCGATCCCTCCTTGGTAATCAGAAATCCCAACATCTTGCCTGTTGCGACCCCAAATGTGCACTTTTGCGGGTTGAGATGCACGTTGTATTTGCGAAGCCTTTCGAGAAACTGTCTGAGTGAAGGAAGGTAATCATTTTCCTCTTTGGCCTTTACAATCATGTCGTCAACATACACCTCGACTATCTTGTGGATGAAGTCATGAAACAGGGTCATCTGAGCCCTCTGAAAAGTGCATCCAGCGTTCTTCAATCCAAACGGCATCTTCACATAGCAGTAAGTTCCCCATTCAGTGATGAACATAGTCTTCTCCTGATCCTCTGGAGCCATAAAGATCTGGTTATATCCTGCGAATCCATCGACGAAAGAGAGCAAGGCATGCCTCGCCGTGTTGTCAACAAGCACGTCGATGTGTGGCAAAGGAAAACTATCTTTGGGGCTTGCTTTGTTCAAGTCCCTGAAGTCGACGCAGACTTGAATTCTCCCATCCTTCTTGGGAACGGGCACAATGTTAGCAACCCATTTAGGATATTCAGCAACCCTCAAGAATCCTGCATCAATCTGCTTGGTGACTTCCTCCTTGATCTTCTGAACCCAGTCTAGCCTCATTCTGTGAAGCTTCTGTTTGACAGGAATAGCCCCAGGCATTAACGGAATCCGGTGCTGCACTATTTCAAGGTCGATACCAAGCATATCTGCATGAGACCAAGCAAAAACGTCAAAGTATTCCTTGAGCATTTCGATTGTACCAGCGTGGTTTTCTAGGGACAGATTGGAACCAATTTGCATCATACGGGGATCGTCCTCATTTTTCAAATTTATTGAAATTACTTCTTCTTTTAGAGGCTGAGCATGCCTTTCGTCTTCCCTTTCGATGAGGGAACGCAACCCAGCCGGGATGTTCCCATTGAAGTTGATTCCTTCATCGTTGGGGTCGACGCAGTTTATATAAAAGTCAGCAAAGTAGTCAAAAGTAGGATCATGCATTTCATAAAACTAGAGGGGTTGCCAAGTACAGTCGACTCAAATTCGAAATAAATGCTATGACGGGGAGGGCCGAGAGGCACAAACTCCGACTCTAAGCTAGACTTAGACTTGACCGATTCTGTGTCAGATTCAGATATATCATCAATGCATGTCAGACGGGGAGTAAAAATGCAGTTATTAATACTACCCTTTGCTTCCATGATGAGGGAGGTTGGATCCTCGAGAGTGTCTGGAGAGTCGGGCCCGAGCATCAGCACTTCAACCTCTTCTTCCTTGCTAACCAAACCTACTTGGGAGAACAACATCTCCAAGCTCCCCAAATCAAAAGTCCTCAACCAGTCAGCTCGCTCCTTGATCTTGACTAGCTACCTCCTGAACTCTTTCCCAGCCAACTATTCCCTTGCTATCTCCTCCTCATCATCAGACCAGGTGTCTACAGCGAAGATCTCGAAACTTGGCAGCCAAGTCCCAGTCACTAGATCCCAAAACAGTTCAGCCTACCCCAGATAAGTAATGCCTCCTCCTTCACGGACAAAATAACTGTCAGGGTTACCATAAAGGGTTCGAAGTTTTCCCGTACTTTTCCCTAGTTTGGCCTTTTTGGCAGAGGGAGTGTATCCTAGACCAAAGCGGCCTTCGGTAAAGGGAAAGATAGGGAACTCAGCGATCCCCTGCTGGTTAATCCCGAGCCCTAGGCCAGGCATGAATGACATCTTTCTCATGATTTCGAGAGCAGCTGAGCTGATGATAAAGTCGTCATCCATGGCGATGGCGAGGACTGAGCCGAATGTGTCAAAAGAGAATCCTCCAAAATCTGAGTCTTCTTCCCCATGCATTATCCCCAAAACAGGTGTCCCATCGTCCTTGAGGGGGCGGATCCTAGAATCTCCGCAAATTGTTAGAGTCCCGGTAGGAAGCCTTAGTATGACCTTTTGGTGGAGAGTTGAGGGCACAGCCATGATGTCCGACCTATGCAGCCAAGGCCTTCTTAACAGCAGATTGAAGGTGGCAAGGATTTCGACCACATGAAATTCCACATCCATCTCAAAGCCCTCAACATCGAGCTTGAGCATTAAGGTCCCTTTTACCACACGACGGGTGTTGTCATAAGCCTTGACCACCAAGTTGGAAGGCGTGAGATCGCTCTTGGTGAGCCCCGGGCGGTAAGCAACCCTCATTGGGCAGACATTGATTGCAGACCCATTGTCGATCAACACGGTTGGCACCCAGTGTCTTTACATTTGATGGTGATGTGCAGCGAGCGATTGTGAGCGGTCCCATCGACAGGCAGATCTTTTTCAGTGAAAGTAACAGAGTGCTTAGAGGGCAAAGGCAAGACCAGGGCAATCATGGCTTCGGGGGTGATGTCGGTTGGCACGATAAGTCGAGCTAGCGCAGCGAACAACCTTTCTCAATGCTCCTTTGACAACGATATCAGACCCCAAACAGAGACAACGGCAGGGATCCTCTCGAGTTGCTTCTGAATGGCATCCTCCTCTGGTATTCGGCTAGGGACGACTGAAGTGTTCTTTTGAGCGAAGGGAATGGCAGGCCTTTGATCAGCAGGATTAGACAAGCTTTCAGCCGATAGATTGGGCGGCTAAAAGACTCGGCCGCTCCTCGTAGCATTTGCAACCTCCCACCAAGTAGATGTGACCACAAAATCCCAGAAATTGGTAGGCACTGCTTCCAACTTGTGCTTCCCCTTGTCGACTGATGCAACTGCTGCCACTGAGTCTTGTGCCAGAGTTGTATCCCATTCTAGATTCTTCATCACCAGTCCTTCCCAAAATGCCGAATCCTGAGCAGCCGCTTCCTCAAAAGGTGTCCCCGGGTTGGTGACGAATGGCACATCCCAGAAACCTCCATCCACCAGCGCAATGTTCACAATCCAGACCTCATCCCTTACATTCATGTCGACAACCTTGTCATCATCCCAAAAATCAGCCGACAGTGGGTTTTTGTTAAGGTCGATGATCTCATCCACCTACCATAGGTCATCAGGCAGTGCATTTAAAACCATGATCGAATAGTCCTCACTCGGAGCCACCAATGGATGTGGCTGTTCCAAGGGAACGATATTGACAATTGGATTGATCCCCAGGTCGTATTCACGAACGGCGTCCAAGAGTGCATTGATTATAGGCAGGAAAGCTCCCAGCTGGCGAGACTCATCAGGAAAGGCTTCCTTTTCAACATAAAGTTCCAAGTATCGCTCGTCTATCCCATTATCGGTGTCAGTTTTCTCCATCCTGGAATTCTGATTTCGGGCTAGTTGTGTAAAATCGGGTTCTGTGTCCCACAAAAATTCCTTGTCCTCCCCTTCAAGCATGACCGACTCTGGTTGGTGGAAGAGCATGAACAATGATAGACCATCCAGCGGATCTACTCGTGCTCCATTCCACTCCTCTTCCCACTGATCTAACTATTCTTGATTGACAACTGTATCCTGAGGGAAACCCATATGATAGCGCTCGTCCCAATCACTGGGGAGCTCCTCCCACTCTTTCACCTTGTCCTCCATGTCCCAACCAACTGCCAGCATGTTGACACTGAAATCTTCCAGGAAGGTTACAACGGGTTTGGGGTAGCAATCTGAGACTATATGCTCAGTGGGGTTGAATATGGTGGAGCTGGGCAAGATTATAGTGGAGGTGAGGCCTATCTGGTTAACCTGAGGGTTATTGTTGTGTTATGGCATAGAGTTGGTAATTACATTAGGCTTGGGAGGGGTTGGAAGGGTACCATTGTCCACTAAGTCTTGTATCGCATGACGGAGGCGATAACAAGAATCAATGTAATGGCCAGGCATTTGGTGATAAGCACAGAAGGCGTTCGGATTATGGCTAGGAGATGGATTATGAGGAAGTGAGGTTGGAGCCAACGGTTTGAGGTGGCCGGATTTGACTAACCTCTCCAACACCGTGGAAAGTGGAGCCTCTAAGTTGGTAAAGTTCCGAGGTTGGTTTCGATTTCGGGGCTTCGGAGGAGCTTGCACCTAATTGACGTTAGCGATGTGGTTGGAATCCTAGGTGGCATTATTGCTGGCAAATGTTGCATTGACGAAGTTGTTACCACCAAACAGAGCAGTGTTGATCCATGTGTAAGCACGAGGCTTGGACTTCGAACCTGAGGTGGAGGAAAAAGTGTCACTTCATGGCAGAACCCCAGTTTGGAGAGCTTCTTTAATGGCAAGACCAGACTCAAAGAAGGTGTCAAAGTTGGCCCCCTGGACCAACACAAGATTCTTGGCGAAGTCTGGCTGCAGATTACAAGAGATAATGCGAATTTGATCCTTTTCACTTGGCCGATCAGTCATGAGAGCTGCCTTGGCCCTCCACCTTTTGATAAAGTCTGCGAAAGACTCATTTGCGTTCATCTTGGTTGATTCCAACTCTCGAGTGGTCATCTTGAGCTTGGCATTGTAACTGTACTGGGTGTTGAAAGCCACACCAATATCCTCCCACGTCCGGCGCTTAGAGATATCAAGAGACAGGAACCACTGAAAAGCGAGGCCGACTAAGGTTTGAGGGAACAATTGAGCCATTGCTTCCTCCTCGACCCCGTGCAGTTTCATGGCACCGTGATAAGCCAAAAGATGAGTCTTTGGATCACCCGTTCCATCGAACTTCGCAAAGTCTGGCATTTTGAACCTTTCCAGCAGCCTGGCATTTGGAAACGGGTAGAGACGGTCCATGTCCAAACCTCCTGCACTAATCTTTTCACACTTAGAGACGGTTTCTTCAAGTTTTGCCATTTTGGCGATCAGAGCAGCCATTTCTAGATTCACGACGAGATGTTCGACCAAAGGTAGCTCTTCAGCCGCAGGCTCGCTCTCTTGTCTTTCACCACCTCCCCTTCCAGCCGGAAGCCTTTCTTCAATTAGAGCCTGCAGGTTTGCCATGGAGGTATCGGCTTGGTCAGCTCTTTGTTGCATGACAGCCAAATTGTGCTGGAGATCGGCTAGAATCGTAGCAAGATTTGGCGGCGGAGCTTCTGCAATGTCCAGGTTTTCTGTCTTGACCAGCTTTGGTGACACAGGTGGAGATGGAGAAGTCGGGGGAGATTCGTGCGGAGTAGTTAGCGGTGAGTCCTCCCTTGACAGAGTACAGGCCTGGGCTTCCGTTGCGACGAACCGAAAAGCAAACCCTCAAACAAATCCTCAGACAAACCCGGTGAACATTCCCAAGTAGGTTTGGCCCTTGATCTCGAAGATTCCCATAATACAGCTAGACAGCAAAGTATAAGAGCTCAGTGACAGTCCCGCAACAGTTTATTTTGAAAAGATTGAAAATGAAAAAAAATACACATGTTAACGTCGTTGGTGTCCTCCTAGACTCTAGAACTAGAGAGAGTTTGACCCAGGACATTCGGACGCTGCTCGAATCCTCAGATTTCTTTTCGACAGCCTAAGACTTGGCTATTCCCCTCGAAGTTTCAATGCTGGAGTTCGGAACAACTGGGTATAGACGTCATGATACCATGACTAAGGTGGCGTAAGCAGCACTGTGCCAGAGCCTACGCGGTGTAAGTGATTGGCACTTTTAACGTGGATGGTGTAAACATCATGACATTCTCTCTGTTGCTCTTGGTTTACTGTTTGAAACTTCGACTGGGTTTAGACAGGGACTTAGAAAGTATTGGTTTCTCAAAGTCTTGTAGATCAAAAGATTTTTGAAACTTTGATAACGTGCACCATCAAGATGCACGACTCTTCATCGGTTCAAGGCAATGTCCTAATAATCATAAGACGAACTCAAAAGCCAACCTAAAAGCCACCCTAGCATGCTCCTACGCAAAACAGAATGAATGTATGTACAGGCATGCGATAGAGAAAGCAGTAATACATAGACAGTTTATGAGGGTTAGATGCAAGTAATTCTACCCTGTGGGTTCCTGTCTTAGGTTGGAAGGTTCTAATGCTTTGTACACATGGAGATGCCGGTTTTGGCTTAAAGGGGGTTCCTCTGACTAGAGCCGTGGCATACCTCCCACTGCAACACGTATAGCAAAACAATGGTCTAACGGTATTACGACTCATCATCGTCCAAGGTTGTTGGGCATTTGAGGACCCAGGGCTCCAGTAAACTGTGTCAGTTACCCAAAACACCTCAACGGGGCTGACCAATATCAATGCAAATGGAGAATGCCGAAGAATGATTTGAATAAGAGAGAAATGCAATGTTTTGAAAAATGTCTTTTTGAATTTGGCTCACTTTTATTAATCAATATTTGGAGAAAATTACACAAGTGAACAATTGTAGAAGTCCCAGTTCGGAATGGTCAGATCCTGAGATCCTGTTATGTTACCATTCCGTTCTTCAGCAGCACGGAGCGTACTGTTTTGACAGACTTTTGAAAAGTTGTTCATTTATGTATTAATTGCCAAATATTAATCAATGCAATTAGTCCCCAGCTGAGTCGCCACCGTGGGCACACGCCCCGAAAATTTTTATTATGAAAATTTTGGGTGTGGTCCTCTTTGGAAAATCGTGGCGAAACGCTTTGATTCAGAGTGGCTACTCGGGTTTTAGCAGTGAAATACCCAAGGAACCGAACTTAAAACATTTTGCTACGTTGCTTGATTTTAAAAAAGGCATAGACTGGTCCGTCATCACCTTCAATATCTGAGGTTCGGGAGCCAGGTTACGAGAGGGGAAGGGTTTTATGGCACCCCTCTCTCCCAATCCGGAGATCGGTCTCTACTCAGGCATTTTGTAAAACATTTGCATTTTTCTCTCATTAGTCATTTTTTAGCCAATTAGAGCGAGGGAACAGTTAATGGGGATTGAAAACTGTAACAAGTTGCAGTTATGTGACAGAATGTTTATGGCGATGATTTTGCTTACAACAATAAATATAGATTGAGAACAAGCACTGGGAGCAGTTTGAACGAATTGGAGTATGCTGATCCGAAGGGATGTGAGCAGGCAGCACACTAGTATGCACTGGCTGGGCCACTGCATACTAATATGACCTGTGCACGCCACTTCTTGACTGGCGTACTTCACTTATCATGGACTCACAGTCTTTGTTTGCAACCCTCTGGGCTCTGGAAAGGACCAGCGCACACCCAGAACAAACCACACAGTTTAATAGCAGCATATATACAGATTACAGATAGATCAGATGGCTGCAAGCCACGAAAATGAACAGAACACCCCATAAACAGTGTGGGGACATAAAAAGAGGCCAAGACTAAGCTACGACGCAAGGGCCAGCCACTGGATCTTGGCATAACTGCCATACGCCAGTCACATGAGACCGTACGCCAGTTACGCCCCTTACCCGGTGCTTGGCTTTACATCATCTGGGCTTTGGAGCATGACCAGAAAGATCCCAGAGGCCTAGAGCATATATGAATAAATATTGATCATTACAGCTAAGCAGTTCTAGAATATGGAAAGCAGTAGACTGGTTCTTAGCATGCTGTAAGGTGATAAACACAAGATATTAGCAAGAAATAAGTGATCTATGATCCCCACGCCAGTGGTGCACGTACTGCCAAAACTGGCATATGGCTTGATGGTACTGGCGTGAGCCATTGTTCACTACACACGATCTTTATATTTTACCAGTTTCAAGGCCAGGACTGGTATTGATTACCAGCCTGGACCCTTCTTGTTCCCCTCAAGGGTCAAAACAGAAAGCCACACAAAAGGTGGTATACCTTTGGTTTGAGGTTTGATGATGGGTTTGAGCTTTGAACTTGAGTGATGGAGGTTAGGTGATAAGAGAATGGCAGTGTATGATGTGTTGGTGTGGCCCTTTTGCTTCCTCTTTTCCAAGGAAAGAAAGAGAGCTAAGAGGAAGAGAGAGGGCTTAAAACTCTTAATGTGGTTAACCCCTTGTAAATGAATGCAAGGGGTGTATTTATAGAGGGGAGATGGACTGCAGAGAGGGGTGATCAATTGGGTTAAGAGGGTTGGTTGAGTTAAGGAAGAGCCTCCCATGCATTGAATGCATGGGACTAGGCTTGATGGAAGGTGTAAGAGAGAGGGGGAACGTCTCTGTAGGAAATAATCATCAGGGGAACTATTCACCGTACTAGGGAGTCGCAAAAGTCTCGAGCACATGGTTGAATAGTGATGCTTTGACTGGATTTGACTGGCGTACACCTGAATCTGACCTGCGTGCGCCAGTGATAGCTGGGTCAACGATCGATGACCGACATGTGGCAGCTTACTAGCACACGCCAGCACAACACTGGCGTAAGCAAGTTCGGTTTTGCTGAGGCCATTTGGTTCTGGCTTGAAGGGTTTGAAATGGTGTTTGGAAGGGTTTGAATGAGGTTCGGAACGCTCAAGGCTCAAACACACCATCGACCTCAGAATGTTTTTGACCTCAATCATCATTGGGGATAAAAGACCGTAAATTAACATTATCTGGATGGTCCAGAATATGGTGTCTACAGAAAGCATCTCGCACTTCCCCCCATGTGTCCAAAGATAAAGCTTTAAAGAGTGACACCATGTCTTAGCTTTATCCTTCAAAGTGAAAGGGAAAAGCCTCAATCTTGCATGGTTGAGAAGTACTTCCCCACTGACAAATGATTGGAGAACTTCCTTAAATTCTCGGATATGTTGGTACGGATCCTCACATTCCATACCATGGAATGTTGGAATGCAACGATGGTAATTTGATTTGAACACGAATGTGTTTGCAGTAGTAGTAGGCCGTGGAAAGACTATCGGTGATAGTTGAGTGACCCGTTCCGAATTCAGGTAGTCCTTAAGAGTCCTAACCGAAGCAGCTTCCTCATCTGCCATTGGTTGCCTTGGTGGAGAGTAAGGGCGAGGAGGTTGCCTTGGTGGAGAGTAAGCTCGGAGAGTGGTCCTTACGTGTGGCGGAGAACTGGAGCAATGTAGTCGATTCGAGCAAGGACTACGATAAACCACAAGCATGAACCTCCGCTTTTAACAAAAACCGAGTAACCGCTTTGCAACAAGCAACTAGACTGAAGGGGCTATGCCGCCGCCTCAAAATATATATGCAAGAAAAGAAAAGAAAGAAAAAGGAAATGGATACTAGATCTAGCTTCGTTACACCTCAAGTTGATAGTATGATCGGTTAGAGGTATCCGCTAAAAATAGTATATGATGCACAAAGGTAAATTAAATGGAATACTTACAATGGTTTGTCAAACCTCCCAATAAGCTATATAAGAAAGATCCCCGACAATGGAGCCAAAATATGCTTCGTCTACAACCTAACTGTTGAAACGGGTTGATTTACCCCGAGTGTAGGGCTAGGTCGTTGTCAGCATAAATACCGAAAAGTCCAGGATCATACCCATAGAGATAATTCCTTATAGGTTGCCAGGATTTTTAGATGTAAGGGTTTACGGCGTTTAGATGACCAACTTTTGGTTTTGCTTTGACGGTGATAAAACTCTTACGAGAAGACTAGAAAATGAGTTTTAACTAGAAGAAACTAGCGACAAGGCGTTGGAGTGACTAACACCCGTAACTTAAGTCATCTAACCATTCTCAACAAAAGCTCGGTTGAATCGCACGGCATAGGCTATCAACTGGAAGATTTAGCTATGAAACCAATAAAGACTAAAAGTGTGGTAAGGAAAACAAGTGAGCTCTTTTTAGTTCTTTTGGCAAACACAAACCGAGACATCGCTCCAGAACCATGTGAGCGAGCATCGGCAAGTTTTGTTACATAAAGGCGAACTCTTCTCATTTTCCATACAAAACCTCAAGTCATGAGTTGAAAAAGGCAAGTTAAGCATAAGTCACGAGGTGTTAATCACCCCGATGCCAAGCCTAATTGACTACTCACACATCATGTAAAGACTAGAAAGCATGCTAGAAATGGAAAACATGTTTAACCGATAGAACTGAAAATAAACTTGATTTATATAAAGATCCAACAAGTAGCTACAATATTAATACTCGAGAAATTGACGGAACGTAAATACCTTGAAGTGTTCTTGAGGAATTACACTTAGAAAGCTTCAAACTTGACAATGGAGTTCTAAAATGAAAAAGACTTAAAGTTAATTATAAGCTAGCTCCAAACAAAGTAAAAGAGAGCCCCTATTTATACATAAAAGGGTTTGTAACGCCCCTAATTTTAGGTACGTTAAGGAAATAAATTTATTACATAAATAAGCGAGTCACTGCTCATTATTACAAAACGGCTCTCATAGGAGCATTTGAAATTCAAAAGACAACAAAAAGGGAACTAAGAAGTCCTATTCTACAGCTCCTCTTGTTCCTCTAACCTAGCGAGTTCTTCGGCTCCGTATGCCTCCAAGGTGAATAGATCGCCCTGTTCGTCTATCAAGTCTGACATATTATACCGGCGTTGCCACCCATATAATATGCCAGGGTCACCAAAAAGGCAACACCATGAGCTACGAAAGCTCAATAGTATAATCCTACTACTAGCATCGATTTCCACATGATAAGTACATAAGCAGGGATAAAAGACAATAATGCTAACACGTTAACATTCGCTTGTAACTACCGTTGGCGTTGACTCATCGCTAACCATTTAGTTATGACCTTTATCAAAAACACTCTTTTAACTCACCCAACCTCGATTCCGCCGTTCCGGGCTCTCGAGTATCCTCACAATGGTTCCGCCGCACCGGGTTCCCATTGGCACACAATGCATTGGCTCCGTAACGCGGATAACCAAGC